>JAECMU010237877.1:0-20685 GCA_016106625.1 Dracogyra subfuscus | reverse complement strand
AATCTGTTGTGACATATTTTATGAGAATACTTTGTAGAGCCAAGTCTGTTCCCATATCTTTCCCCATATCGTATTCTGACAGCGGAGCAAATGACGGCAAGTTCGCTATGCAGTCAGGATGACCACTGGGACACGTCACATGTATACCTTTGTTTCTTAACCAGGCTCCGGTCCAACAAAGTTTATTCTGGAAGCAGGCACTTACAATGAATTTTCTTTCAGTCATTGTTTCACATGCATGTTCTATGAGGCATTCTGTCCCGGTTTCTTCTGACTTGTTACTGTCGTGGAGTTGTATCTCCCCATCCATGGCTATGCTAATTTCATCACATTCATTCCCACGTATCATGTTAATGTCTTTCAGTAGCTCAGTCCTTGCCTTTTGAAAAACAAAGGTGAGTGAAAAATGGCACACCTCAAAATGCTAAGGTGAGTGAAAAATGGCACACCTCAAAATGCTTAGGTGAGTGAAAAATGGCACACCTCAAAATGCTTAGGTGAGTGAAAAATCGCACTCATTAAAATGCTAAGGCGAGTGAAAACCAAGCATTTGTTAATTTATGAAGTAATGCAGACATATATATTTCCCTAGAAATGTGACAAGGCATGTTAGATCTAAGACTTTTGGGGTATTTTTACCATTTTTAGGTCACTTATTTTTCCATTAAAAAACCAGAAAAATTAATTGAAATAAACATTAATGTAATTTATGTGCTTGCTTTAATAAATGAATGGCAAAAGATATAAAAGGCACCTTTTTGGGTGTTTTATAAGGCAATTTTATAATTAATTAGTGAAACAGGCTTGTTTAATCTCAGGGCAGCATGGTGCCGATTAAGGAAAGATGGTGCTAGACTATTGAGGCATGGTGTTGCACCATGCTAAAACAAGCTAGGAAAAACACTAATATATATATATACACAGTGAAACCTCGATAATCTGGACTCCAGTAGTCCGGAAACCTCACCTTACGGACAGCAAACCCAAAAAACGAACTTCTTATGTTGTAAATGTGTTTTTTAATCCGCAAATTCGGCTTCCAGAATCGGACAGCCATTATTCAAAACGAACTGTAAAAAATAACAGCTTAATGCTTTGTTTAACCGGAGGCCATTTAAGAACTTGAAATTGTTTGAAAGTGCATTTTCTTCCCCTAAATACAACCAATCATCACAGAAAATTTTAGAAAGCACTGAAACTACAGGAACCAAAGCTGTGTACTGTATACAATGTCTATACACAAATGAAATGTGTAGTTGAATTTGATATTTTTTACTTTTTTTATTAGTGGTTGTAATTCAAGGGAGATTATTCTATGGACGATTCAGTACTCCGGACATTCGTTAGTCCTGACGTTTTTTTTAAACCATACTGTCTGGATTAACGAGGTTTCACTGTATGTATATATATATATATATACCTATTCAGTGTTGGATGGTTTGATGAACGTGCAGCTAAACATATAGGAATCAACTTGTATTGAATTTCATTATTATGTACAACGAACATGGTTAGGATAGTTGGAATGGGAACAAACATTGGTTCCGAGGAGGTGGTGTTTCATAAACTACGACCCAAGCATCTCTTCTTTGTTTTTTAATTAACTTGTGAAATGTAGGCCTACAATTACTTTAATTGACAGTGTTAGTTGAGACATTGACATTCACGTGGCATTTTTAATCCAACAATTATGCAACCATGCAGTCTCCCTCCCACAACATTTTGTAACTCGTCATTTGACCTACAGCTAAAAGTTACGAACGGCTCTAACGGCATTGATCTAGAATGGCCCCAATAGTGTTTATAACAAAATATACAGACTCTAAAAAAATCTGTCATTACAAAGGATTTTATTCCAAATGTATGATGCCATAATAAATACATACTATAAAAAATGAAAAACCATAATTGTTAGACAACATCATCAATGCGTATAAGTTGTTAAGTAGACCAGCATGTGCGTGCAGAATTCCAAGAGTAAAAATAATCTGACCTCAATAGCTCTGATTGGTCACTATGCCATTATTATAATTCCGGTAAATTTCTTATTTGAATTTGAGACACGATGTCACTAATGAGTTTAAAATAATTATTAATGAAAATAAACCATGTTTATATGATTTATGTAATTTTGTCATTAGGTCCTTTTAAAAAAAGACAAATAAATAATGATTTAAAGTACCTACATATACTGTGTAAACACTGACCTATAAACGTAATACTGTAAATGTATTAATTAATGTTAAGAGTTTTATTACTTACAATGTTGGGGTATTTTGGGTGTTTTTTTTGTTTTTTGTTTTAAATAATAGATGTCGATAATACCGGTATTTAAGTATTACTGTCTCTTTTTCTTGATAGTTTTGGTTAGAAGAGTGATTTAAAAAAAAATTAAACATCTAGATAATATATAATAAATGACACTGCAGTACATTGTTTATTTATTGATCGTTTATTTGTAAGTGAATGACAAGTCTTTTTGGGTTTTTTTTTGCTAAATACTTTGATGGATTATTATTCTATCAGGGTTTTACATTTCATTAATTGCACAATTGGGGGTTTTGTGCATGTTCTGAGCACTCTTAGTCTTAGATCTTGTTAGTATATTAATTAATGTTAATAGCTGGTAAAGATGTTGCATGAAATCCATTTCAATTTATATCAGTCAAATTAAGCTTAATATTTTAGTGGTATTGAGATAGAAATATTTTTGAGGTTAGCATATAACATTGTTTATACTCAATTTGGGCCTGCTTGTTTTGGGCATATATATTCTAGGCACAATTTGGTTGCTCTAAATACGGAAACGAATGCAAGAAAATATAGTTTTCTTGTTATGTGATTAATGGCTGGGGAGCTGCTTTGTATACTGGACTGTTACACTGGGTTTGACAGGTAAGAGGATGAATATGTGCACTTGGTTTACACTTAGACCATGTGTGTTTGTTTACTCTGATATAACGTGGAAAGAGCTGAGTATTAAATGGGCCCAGGCAGGTAATATTTCCTGTGAAATTCTAATGGCCTGGTGAAATTAATAAAAGTGCTACAGCCACTGGGGCTACATGAAAAAACAGTGAAATTAATTGTGGTCTGAGGCCATAACATGCCTTGTAATATCACCCCTACATTACCTCACCCTAGAAACCCAGGGCAGTAATTACAGACTTACCTTCTGCATGGCTGCCACCCACAACATGCCTTGTTTGCGGTTTGCTCCACCTGTAACGGTCATCTTGATTATCTGTTTGTCATCAGATCTATCTCTGTATCTCATGGCAACTCCAGTCCCAATCTTGTTGCCTGTGTAACAAAACGGCTCAAGTGTTACTAACAATACAAACAATCTACTAACTGACACACCTATTAAAAACATGCCTACTTTAATGTACCTTCCACTCAAATCTAGGGGCAAGCAACATCAACTGAAGAGAAGTCTTAGTCATAAGTTAGAACAGCTATAGTCTTGTCTATGGTTTAATTTAGCATCAACTGAAGTCTTGTCTATGGTTTAATTTAGCATCAACTGAAGTCTTGTCTATGGTTTAATTTAGCATCAACTGAAGTCTTGTCTATGGTTTAATTTAGCATCAACTGAAGCCTTGTCTATGGTTTTAATTTAGCATCAACTGAAGTCTTGTCTATAGTCTAATTTAGCACAATCAACTGAAGTCTGGTTTATGGTCTAATTTGCATTAAAACATAAGCAGTTTAAAATAACAAACACATCTGCAAGAGTTTACTTACAGCAGTGAAAAAACAATGTCTAATCATTTAATGATGACTTCCACCAGCAATCCTTAAATACACAAATGTCCACATATACATGGGTCAAAGTTGAACATTTTGAAAAACCTGCAAACAATTCTGAGTGCTAGGGCTTCTTGTCGTTCCAGGTCACAGCCATGACCAGGGGGCCAGATGGAGACCCAGAAAAACTGGGAAATCTGGCATATGCCGGAAAACTTTCACCCATGCATATACAATTACAAACCACAATACTAGTATGACAACAAACATGCCACAATTTAACTAATGCTACAACCAATCAAGAACAAATATAGTATAGTAAACTGTTTTACTGGACCACAAACAATATTCATAAACTTAGTCCAAAATGGTAACAACATGGGAAAAGCTTATGAAGTTGTTAAAAACAGCTATGCAAAAACTATTTGGAATACTTTTGACTTCAAAACAATGTAAATGAGAGAGCAAAATTGTACTCTGTTGTCACTGTAATGCCATGATACAATATGGTTTCCTGTCAACTCAAGTCTAATCTTGCTTTGTTCTGCTATATATGATACAGGAATAGAGAGGAGTGGTAGGCCACACCATGTAGTCTGCACATAAGCTACACACACACACACACACCCTCGAGGGGAGTTTGATGATTTGTTCAAGGTAACAGAACCCAGAGCCAGATGCTATTTGGCTCTAACACCAGATTATTCTTACACTCAAGACTGACTTTGCAGTGATTGTGTTCATATCCAAAGCTCCAATAAATCTTCCATTAACTGATAACATTAACTTTTTAAAACAGTTTGATTAAAAAAATATATAGGACTAAAATAAGGTGTTTGTTGTTATGAAATGGACCTCCAGTAGTAAAATGAAATAAATGTTACTTATTTAATTAAGTAATTTTGCCCACAGCAAAAATTACAAACATTATACTGCCATTGTTCTAATTTCAAATCTGTCATTTATTGACAAAATGCAAACCACTAAACCCAGGGCTGATACGATCGGGCGAAGTGAGCCCAAACTTCGCTCTGACCTGATTGACGTCGCCGTGTCAGTCACTGTAAGACGAAATCTGTGTGGTTAAGCCATCAGTCTACAGGGTTGGTATATTTTATGTTTTGCATTAAAAATTCAAGTCTCCCTGCTGTTAGAAACTTCGCCCTCTCTACAGTTTGAGACAGAAGTGACTTTGCTCTATGATTTGGACTTCGTGTGAGACCTGAAACCAGTTTAAAAATCCAACAAATAGGCCTCAAGTGATACTGTGTAATACAAGTTTTATTAAATCTTGTATGGACAATAAAGGCAAATTATTGCATACAAACTCCTTTTGGTTTCAGTTTGCAGTTAGTAAATGCATTTTAAAACTGGTGTAATAGTTTGCATTTATCAATAAATAATAGATGGCTTTAATAATACTTCTTGGTATCAGTCATATTTTGCCATGGGTAAAATTAGTTGAAATAAACATAAATAAGTCAGATTTATTTCATTACTCTAAGGAAGGTTATCTTTTTCCATAAAAACTAAAAAAGAAGAAGAAAGCACAAAAATAAGCTATTGTAGTTTGATTTTCCCTCAAACGTTTTGTTTGAGTGGAAGTTTTATTGGACTACCCTCCTATTAGGAATTTGGATCTTTGATCACAATGGCTGCAGACCTAGTCTAGAATGGAAGAATCATCTGATGTTGAAACCAACCAGTGTTCATCACTGTGCACTGCCATTTTGAACTGTAAAGTACAGACCATCAAAAGTAGTCAGAAATAGAATTAAAATTATTACTTCTTTCATATTAAACTGACAAATAAATATTTTGTAAATACCCATTCAATGATTCTCTACCTAATTTATCATTTACTTGTTTGAGCTGTCATCGATGTACAAGATAGTGTTTTTACTCTTGAAATTAAACTAAAGATACCAATAAACAGGTGATTTGTGACTTTTATTGGAACAGACTATAACACATTTTGATGGATATGTGTCAATTTAATTTACCCTTAAGCAAACTTTTAATTTAAAACTGCAAGTTAACTAATTCTTTTGAATTGCTGCATAAATTATTAATTATGACAAGCATATTTATTGAATATAAATTCAGTATAAGTACATTAGAAATTTACACAATCTTGCAACAATTTAAAGGTGCTATATCATACAGACCTGTCAACCCTCCTGGATTCAGCAGGAGTCTCCTGTTATTTGATGAAATCTCCTTATATTCTGTGCAGGAGACAATTTCTCCTGTTAAATGACATTTTTGTAGGTATAAAAAAAAAAATCACTCCCCTTTTGCCAAAATGACGTAAGTGCCAGACTCTAGCCCAGAGTTGACAGCAATACACACAATGCATGTTAAAATCACATGTCACAGCAAGACAAACAGTCAGTTAATTGTGTATGTTTGTGCAGTAAAATGTTGGTAACAAGAGTGCACTTCAATAGATTTTCTTTTTTTTTTACAATTAATAAATGTTGTGTTTGATATAAAGTATAATTCTGGTATACAATTGAAATGCAAAGTTTATTGTATCATTATAATGATTTTAATTAAGTACCACCCACTGTTCCTCCTCATAGTAAAACCTGAGTATTAATTTATAAGATATATATAAATTTGTCTTATAGGTACACAAACCACAAATGATGATGTAACATAACCTTAAGGGTAATGCCGTAAATGTACTAATTAAATTTTTTAATTTGTTGTTAATGTTCTTAACATTTTTGAATAAAAGAGATTTAAAAAATATATATTTATTAAATCATAATATTTAAACTTTAAAAAGAAATATATACACATATATATATATATTTTTTTAAAATTAATTAATTTAACAAAAAATTTAAAGCCACGATCTAAGGTTAACAAGTATATATGACATTATGTAGTATTCATATAACTTATTGTAATAATGTTTACAACAACCTTGCGATTTTGGGTTAAATTATGTGAAGTTAAAAAATCTCCTGTTTTTTTTATAAGATCTCCTGCTTTTTAAACACACACCTCCTGCTTTCTCTTGACTAAAGGTTAACAGGGCTGGCTATATCAGTTATATGTCAGCTGTGATAAAGATTCTCCAATAAAAATTTATTTTCTACCAGTAGATAAAATTATTTCCTATAATCATTTATGGGAATATTGTTAAAGGTGTCTTCTTTAAATGTTCATTAAAATGTTTTATTAAAAAAAAAAAATTGCAATAGCGGTCAATGTGCAACATTGAAATAGCACCTTTAATACCAGTATACTGGATCACTCATAATGGTTCTTGGCAGTTTTACTATAAAGTTACTTATAAATGACTACAAATATTTTACTTTGAAGAGAGATATGGGGTAAACCATCATCAAAAACAGTCCCTCACATATTGCAACAGCAATGAAATTGACACATATCAATCAAAGTGTGTTATAATCTGTTCCAATAAAGTGTACAAATCACCTGTCTACTGACATCTTTCTTTGAATTTCAAACGTAAACACCACCTTGTACATCAATGAACGCCCAAGCAAGTACATGCTAAATTAGGTATTTACACAATATTTACTTGTCAGTTTTATATGAAAGAAATAATCAATGGAAATCATTTTTATTCTATTTCCGACAGTACTTTAACTGGTATTTAATTAATTCACCCTAAATGTTTATACATGGCAATGGTAATGTTTATCTTCAATATAGTTATTGAAAAATGCAAAAAAGAATTTTAAAAAATAAATGTTTAACAATAAATACTTAATAATGTAATGTACAAACCTTCATCGTCTGAATGCAAGAATTTAAAAGATGATATTATTGGTTACTGCTGGTGTTAGTAATACAACAGTTGACAATGTTTCAGAATAGATGACAAATAGGAATATATCAAACAAATACATCATCAAGTTGTAAACTGTCACTCACCAAATCACCAAATGACAATTAAAGTTAAATCTGGAGAATATTTCATTACTAATATTCCATGGGCTTTAGCCTGCATCCCATGTTACCATACTGTACTTCAAGAACAGCACACCACAATTTCAGTCATGTAAGTTGTAACAGAACAAAAAGCATTATAACATTTAAATTTGATGAATATATATGACTTCTCCACTTACAAACTACCTAACTTAAGTCAAACAAACAGAGCTGTTTCCATGACAATAATAATCAACATATAATATAAAATATTTGTTATATCAGGATGTAGGACATCACACAATAATAATGATCATATAATATAAAATATTTGTTATATCAGGATGTAGGACATCACACAATAATAATGATCATATAATATAAAATATTTGTTATATCAGGATGTAGGACATCACTCAAAGTTCTAAGCCAGACATACCTTGAGGATCTGTTTCCGTGCTGAGCACCTGAATCGACTCGATCCTGTCCAACATGATGCTGTCCTGGGACCCCTGACCGTCAAACAGCAGCATTCTGCAATATGTAAACACTGATATCATATCACTCATACAGCATTCTGTAACATGTAAACACTGATATCATGTCACTCATACAGCATTCTGTAACATGTAAACACCAGATATCATGTCACTCGTACAGCATTCTGTAACATGTAAACACTGATATCATATCACTCATACAGCATTCTGTAACATGTAAACACTAGATATCATGTCACTCATACAGCATTCTGTAACATGTAAACACTAGATATCATGTCACTCATACAGCATTCTGTAACATGTAAACACTGATATCATATCACTCATACAGCATTCTGTAACATATAAACACTAGATATCATATCACTCATACAGTATTCTGTAACATGTAAACACTGATATCATATCACTCATACAGCATTCTGTAACATATAAACACTAGATATCATGTCACTCATACAGCATTCTGTAACATGTAAACACTAGATATCATGTCACTCATACAGCATTCTGTAACTTGTTAACACTAGATATCATGTCACTCTAACATCATTCTGTAACATGTAAACACTAGATATCATATCACTCATACAGCATTCTGTAATATGTAAACATTGATATCATGTCACTCTAACATCATTCTGTAACATGTAAACACTAGATATCATATCACTCATACAGCATTCTGTAATATGTAAACATTGATATCTTATCACTCATACAGCATTCTGCAATATGTAAACACTGATATCCTATCACTCATACAGCATTCTGTAACACGTAAACACTAGATATCATATCACTTAACAGCATTCTGTAACACATAAACACTAGATATCGTATCACTCTAACAGCATTCTGTAACACGTAAACACTAGATATCATATCACTTAACAGCATTCTGTAACACGTAAACACTAGATATCATATCACTTAACATCATTCTGTAACACGTAAACACTGATATCTTATCACTCATACAGCATTCTGCAATATGTAAACACTTATATCTTATCACTCATGCAACATTGTGTAATATATAAACATGAAAACATTAGATATCATATCACTTAAACAACATTCTGTTTCCAAGCAAGCCCCAACCAACAGGAACAATCATTTGCCTCATATCCATAGCCAGAAATTATATAGAACTAAAAACACTCACCGGTGGTCCACTGAAAGTTTACACAGGAAGTTGTGATTCTCTTCATTATTTTCTGAGTCTAGTACAGTGAACTCGCCACCTAAAACAAGAACGGTAATTTATTAACACAGATATCCTTCCACTATTACTGTACATATACAACTAGATACATATCGTCGATGAACTAAGTAAAACTTGTATATGAATGTTTTACAGGAGATGAAAAAAACCTTGTTTTGGTAGAACTAGAAGCTGATTCAGTGTAACAAATGGTTCTTAAGATCTATAACTTTATGAATAAAGTCATTTTAAACTGATGAATAGTATTTATCAGTAACTAAATCTGAATTACAGAAATGTCTTTTATGAGTGTTTCACTGTGAAAATCTGAATTAAACTTTACTTACTATTTTTTCATATTAATAATTTATTCGTTTAGTATGACCAGTAGACCTACAAATTACTGGGTTTGGGTGTAGAAATCATATCCAAACTGGAATGGTTATGTTATAGAGCAGGGCTTTCCCCAGGGTGTTTTGCTGATACGGCCCGTGCTCCCTTAGCCAGCCAAGTAAGCACCTTATGTCTGGTAAGCGCCTTAATTGCAGGACCGTGTCGGCTTAATTTGTTACATGTATACAAAACAATAGAGCTGTGATCCTTAACGTCATTCACCGTTTTAATTGTCGGCGGGCTTGTAGTCGGGTCAATATATGAAAAATAATGGCTGAACCCCAAACAAATTTATACAAAAGGTTTTTTGGTTTTATTGTTATTCATGGGTCATCAGTTATTGCAGAAAAAAAGTCTCCCAAAATCTGACCCCGGGAACATGGTTAATTTGCATAATTTCAAGATGGCGACCCCCCTCAAATTTCAATCTATTACAAACGTTTTACTGGTTCTATTTAGACCCTATAAATGTATTACCAACAGATAGAAACATGACAACAAACAAACAAACAAACAAAAAAGTATATCAAAATTGTTTTGTGACGTCATAGTTACGTCAGATTGATGTCATGTGACGTCATGGCTGCCATTTGTAATTTCAAGTAAAACAAAAGAAGCTAATTATGAGATATTTGCTCGGTTTTTCCCACTTTGAAGTACCCACAAATACCCATGTGTACATGTAACATATACTAGTATCAGAAAATCAACAGGTGCATTATTTATGGCAATGCACATACTTTACGTGGTTAGGCCATCGGTCAACAGGCTGGTAGGTACTGGGTTCGGATCCCAGTCGAGACATGGGCTTTTTAATCCAGATACCGACTCCAAACCCTGAGTGAGTGCTCCACAAGGCTCAGTGGGTAGGTGTAAACCACTTGCACCGACCAGTGATCCATAACCGGTTCACCAAAGGCCATGGTTTGTGCTATTCTGCCTATGGGAAGCGCACATAAAAGATCCCTTGCTGAAAGAGTAGCCCATGAAGTGGCGACAGCGGGTTTCCTCTCAAAATCTGTGTGGTCCTTAACCATATGTCTGACGCCATATAACCGTAAATAAAATGTGTTGAGTGCATCATTAAATAAAACATTTCTTTCTTTATTTCTTTGCACATAGTTTAATAACTTTTTAACTGGGTTATTGGTCAGTCCACCATTCAGGCTGTTAGACCAAGGGCTGTGGTTGTACCCTTCAAATTGGACTTGCTTCTCAAGTACATCATCTCTACAAGTCCAAGTTTCTTGTCAAAACTCTGTCTGTGATGGCCTCCTATGAGGAGTTAAAGAGATTTCAGCAAAATGCTGCTAGTGTGTGCCCTAAAGTATTAGCTGGAGAACTACTCCATATGGTGTTATTTGGAGCAGACAATGCTGACCACAACATTTTGACTCTAGACGGTTAAGGAACGTTTCATGGTATGGGCATGATAGCAGCAGCAACACCAGGAAAACAGTTAAACCGTGTAGTTCCAGGAAGAAAGTTTCTGCTTTGAACTTAAATGAAATGTCAAGAGTTGACATTATTGACTATAATTTTTCCATGTACGCCCGCTGCCATGTTATGTTTGAGATACTCCCAGAATGTCACTGCTCCTCACCACCAGTTGACATTCTGTGGGAGCTTTCATTCGTCTTTCACCAGGAAACTCCCAACTGGCAGGGAATGATACACATTGTGCATAGTAAATGTGAGTACCCTGGGAAATCAACCATCACTTTTCTACCAATGATCGATATGTATCCCAGTGACACAACATGCATCCTACATTTGTAATCTTGCAGACAGAGACACAATTTCACCAATCATTACATTTGACCAACCTTATTTTGGAAGACATCAGAGATTATCTACAATGCATCAAAGGACAGCTATTTGAAAGGCATCATCTTGTAATTGGGTAGTTTTCATACATTGATGAATGTTCTTGGTGCCATTGGTAAACTAAACTTGGTTCTAGACTTACGGATAAATGTTAAGACCGAGGAGCAACGTACCCTGTGGACAATATCATCTCCAGTCTGCCCTGAATACAACGTTGCCATGCAGGATTTTAATAAACGTGTATTTACAACAACCGAACAGCACAAAGAAGGGACTGAAGCTAGGCTGAAAAGGGATCAAGTGGACCTGGCCAAAAACGAGCTACTCTCGACATACTAAGTCAAAACCTATACTAGTTCGAATGCTTTTTTTTACAATTTAGATTGACCGTTCAAAATTCGCGCCAAAATTTCCTCAAATCAAACTTCGCACCTTTTTCTCTTTGACTTATTAATGCTTCATTCAAGATTCCATAGCACCACCATCCACTCCCACCTGCTACCGATTTCGGTCGGACTGCTGGTGCTCCCTTGCACCTGCCAGTGCAGGTAGTCCCCTCCCCCCCCCAACTTTCTGTCTTGGACGGAAGAGCTTGCTTCGCAAGGACGTGCACCCACGACAGGCTTGCGTTACAACAGCTTGCTCTGAATGTGCACGTTAAACCCTATGACCTGACCTGACCTGGCCAAAATCAGAGAAAAAGTTGAATTGCATAACCCATTCTCTACGGATCCTACCTTGAGAAATGTAGTAACTGGAGTTGCTGGTCAGGAAAATGTTAACATTGGTGGTTATGTAGCAGTAGGAAAGCAGATCATTGAGAAAATTATGGGGCAGCCAGTTTTTACTTACACATGTAAAGGAAAATATAAAGCAAGGACATCTGCTGTCCCAAGTTACCACTGAGAGAACTACGATCCTGCATTACGTTTCCAGAGGCTAATAGTCATATCCTGGGGATGACCCATTTCCATGGATGAGGTTGTTGAATATGAGCTATTTTTGAGGCAAGCAACATATCCAAGATACCGATAAAGCACAGCTTGCCAAAGCAATAGATGACCATGCTTGTAGCCTGTCAGATGAGGCTGTCACCAACAAAGTACTAACAACTGAGAATTATGTGCTGGGTGATGGTTCACTGATTCACCGTGTTCTGTGGACAAAAGGCAGCACATATGGTGTAATAGCAGATGCCTATGTGGACTTATGGCAAAGCAACTATCGTATTCGATGGCTATATTGAAACACCATCATTAAAGGACAACACACATGCGAGACGACAGGAGAAACATCACTCAAAAGTGAGCGTCACACCTAAAACAGTGTTTAGTGGGGAAAAAGAAGAATTCTTGTCAAATGGACATAACAAGCAAAAGCTAATACATCTAATTAGTGTGAAGTTAAGGGAGAAGGGGTGCAGTATTATATACACTGATGGAAATGCTGACTGTCAGATAGTCCAAGCTGCTATTGCCGCTTCACAATACCAAACCACAACAAATTTAATATTGGTATGTGGCAAAAGTTTATTTTTAATTCTGTCTACAGTGATTACCAAATGTACACAAACCTATTACTTCAGCTTGACATCATTGCATTATTCAGGATATTGTAAACTAGTGTATATAACATAGTTCATGCTCAGAAATATCTCAAATAGTGGTCTGCTTTATGTTTTAGGGCATTATTTGCAACAAATCTCACGTATAATGTCACGTGACGTCAATTTGATGTAACTATGACGTCACAAAACAATTTTGATATATTTTTTAATTTTGTTTGTTTGTTTGGTATCATGTCTCTATCTGCTGGTAATATATTTATAAGGTCTAAATTGAACAAGTAAAAAGTTTGTAGTACATTGAAATTTGAATGGGTCCCCATCTTGAAATTACACTGCTACACTGGTTTGTGCACTTCACGTTAAACCAAATGGACACGATGGACACCAATCAAATAGTTTGCGAACGTTAAGATGAACGTTCGTTGGCTGAACTGAGAAAAGCTCTCGGCGTAATATACGTCAAGCTTCAAAGTCAACTGACACTCATGTGCCAAGAGACATTGTTGCGAACATGAACAATACAAGTACACAGGAATAAATCTTGATGTAAACGTGTAGAAAAACAATAGCCGTTTGCATCAATGAATACCTAACGGCAGTTTCATTTATTTCCTTTGTCTTTGTTAATTTTGTACCTATGGTACATTGGTAGAGAGGACGCACTGAGATCGCGATCACGGAAAATGAACATGCAGTATTTATACAAATTGCAGTTAAATGTACACTGAATTAGTTTACAATAATCATATTTGTTGGATAATGCTAGATATATATATATTTGTTAAACTGTGAGGTGACATTTAATAAATTAGCTGGATTTTGAAAATACCGTAAAATTTAATTTTATTAACATTTGTTTTTGGGTGGTTTTTGGTGGGGGTTTTTAAATTGAAATACTGTGATGTCAGCATTCTTCGCTTAGGTATTTTATTAAAAGACATTACAGCAGGCATTTAACACGACGCTGAAATCAATAGCAACAACATGGCGCAAATTATGAAATGCTTGTTTACACACACCCCCACACACACACACAAAAAACAACAACAAAAACCCCTGCTAAATATGTAAGCGCCTTAAACAAATCCTGGGGAAAGGCCTGTAGAGAATGCCAAAAAACCTTGAAAAAGAGTTTTGAGAGATTTATTGTAGAAGTCGTTCTGATTGAGTGTTTATGTGTGTGTGCATGCATGTGTGCGTCTGTACGTGCGTTCATGTGTGGACATGGTACAGAGAACACCAACAAACCTTGTAACAGAGTTTTGAGAGACTTGTCGTAGAAGTCGTTCTCCTTCTTTGTGTGCCCACTACACGTCTGACAGTGTCGGACGGGGTCGACGAAGCACATGCGCGGCAGAGGAAGCTTCGACTCACAGCACTTGTTACAGAACACCTTTCCACATCGGCGGCAGTGGTGCTGAGTGAAAACACAATCATATCAGCTAACCTACATCCATTCACCAATCACCCAGTGTTCAGTTCAGCAGTTATAGTTATAAGGAGGTCTACTAATACCTATGGATTAATCGACGAATGCTATATGATTTAAGCAGGACAAACAAATATTGGAGATTTTAAAATGATATGTAACCAAATTCATTTTGTAAGTTAAACAAAAAGAATATGAAAACCACAAAGAATAAGAAAATAAAAGTACAACGTGCAATGTACTACGGCTAGCTGATTGTTAACAACCATGAATAATACTTAAACATGGAGGTAACCGAAAAAGCACCTCAAACAAAATCTTGGGTAACGGCCCAGAGTAATTAACTATGATTTATGGACTATTTTTTATTAACCTACCGAAGAAATTACTACAATGTAGCAGTACATAAATCCTGAATAACTACCATAATGATTACAGTACTTACAGTCTATGGAAACCCAGGTCAACTATTAGTTTAGTATTTATACTTCAACATTAGTCTACAATAAGACTCAACTTGTACAGCATTATGTACAAATACTTAATGTTAGTTTTGTGTATATATCCCAGTCTCTAGCAAAGATATATATTGTGACTATAGCAATATTAAACAAGTGCTATATCTTACTCTTCTGTTCATGAAGTGGAACTTCCCTTGACAGTCTTGATTCATGCAGTACTGGAACTGGAAAACAATTAAGTGTTTAACACTGTCATTAAAATGAGTTTAGGGTAAACTTATGAAGCGAACAGAGCGAGCTAGAAAGTCAGTGAAGTCACATACAACATTTGATACAGATTTTAAAAATGTAATTAGTATGTGGGGTGTGTGTGCATGAATGTAATTGTGTGCATGCATGTATGTTTATGTTTATATGTGTCTACATGCACTATGTGTAAGTGTTTGTGCATATTATATATGTCTGCATATGCATGGCATGCATGAATGTGTATGCATGTATTCGTATTTGTTTTACCAGATAGCCATGTTGGAAAGACTACGACAGTTAACAGTGATGATGGTATGGTGAATTGAGTAACAAGGAGGTCAGGAACCAAACTGCACTATAGTCTCTGGTGGGTTTAACTAAAACAGAACCGCGCCAAAATGGCACAAAGTGAAAACGGAACCAAATTGGACAAAATGGAACCTGCATTGGCTAAAACGGCACCAAAATGTATGGCTAAAACAGAACCTTAGATGGCTAAAATGGCACCATAATTGAATTTTATTTGAAGAATAGTAAATAAGACCAAAAAAACCCCAACAAAACAACTTAACTCAATGAAAAGTTATTTAGTAAAAAAAATTTTTTAAATGTGTGTCACTTCTGATAGTTGCACAAACAATCTTCAGGTCAGGTAAATTTATTTACATGCTTCCATCAGATAACTGTTCAAGCACGCTCCCATTGGGAGCCGCCTCTGACATGAGCCAGACGCCAATCTTGTGCTCGTGAACTTTTATTTTTCTTAATAAAATAAGTCAAAAGAAAGAGACCACCGGAAGTTGGAAGAAAACGTGAGCTGCGTATGCATTTCTTAATTTTTACACATTCAATAAAGACAACACTTTTCTTTCTTGTTGTATTGTTCCTGTATTGTTGTTGTTGGAATGCTCACAGCAGTAAAAATTAGAGTGGAGGTAATTATAATTGTTATGACTTTCAATCAGTTCTGATCATGTACGTATTTCTGGTTATAGGCTATATTATTCGAGGCACAAGGAAACAATTTTCCTAAATTTTATCAAATACTAGTACTAGGAATAAAACGTGTCACGATTAATTTTTATAATAAAGTTATTGTTGTTATTGTATTGTATATATTTTTCATAAGAATTTCTTATAAATTTCAGAACAAAAAGAAAGTACTTGCTAATATTTATGAGTTGGGAAACTCAGTTGTAGAAAAAGCTCAACGGAATTACTCGAATCCAGTCAACCCAGGTGGACGACAAAAAGAGACTACTTTAATACGGATGGCCAACAGGACCAGGGAAACTCTTCGGCCAAAAGAACCCAGAGATTTTCTTTTTGAGGTAAAATAATTTTTACAAAATTAAGCAAATTACTAATTTGTCTTATATGCTATACATGCATCAAAGGAAAATGCAAACATATATTTTCACTATTAAAAAAATAAGCACAAATTAATATATCAAAGTATGTTTAATGGGAATCACGTTGATACAAATTGCATTTCTTTATTATTTTCAGCTAAATGAAGATTTCCTCCCAGATGAATTTTTAAAATCTGACATAACATTCAGGGGCCAGAGACACATCACTGTGGCCACTGACCGGCAGATGACGCAATTAAACAGTAGACAGTGGTTTTTGGATGGTACTTTCAAGATTGTGAAAGAGCCATTCCATTAGCTACTGTCGATTCATGCTTTTGTGCATGTTGGACCGGCCATGAAAATGTTACCTCTGGCCTTCATTATTATGTCTGTCACAGACCTGTAGATTATGTGAGGGTGTTTCACCAAGTACTTTTGCTGCTGTCTGGAGACATCTGTGTCACTACAGCTATGAAGGTGTTTCCCGATGTGATGCTGCGTGGATGTTTATTCCACCTAACCGAACAAAGTGCCTGGCATGGCAGGCCTTCAAAGATGGTGAAATCACATCGATTCAGCTGCTTTCAAGCTGTTGTGATGTCCATGGCCCAGTCCATTTTGCACTTATTTGGTGTCAAAGTGTCACATCACTATTAAATAAAATGTTTTAATCTTGTCAACTTTGTTATTAGTGTTATTGACTATTGCACGTCAAACATATGGTAATTTTGACACAGTTTTTAGAGAAAACCCGCTGTTGCCACATATGCAACTCTTTTATGATGGCAGCAAGAGATCTTTCATTTGTGATTCCCACAGGGAGGATAGCACAAACCATGGCCTTTGTTGAACCAGTTATGGATCACTGGTCGAAGCAAGTGCTTTAAACCTACCCATGTCTCGACTGAACACTCATTCAGATTTGGAGTCTTTACCTGAATTAAAAACCACGTCTCAACTGGAATCCGAACACAGTATCTACCAGTCTAGAGACCGATGACTAAACCACAGCGCTACCAAGGTCGGTATATTTGGCATCAAAGTATGTACAAAGAGTGAAGTGTATAGCAATGTATAAAAAAAAACCCAACAAAAACATTTAGACATTGGGGGTAGGGGAGGGGGAATGGGGTAGTAATGCACTCGGCACTCTTAATTTACATCACATTATAATCTATTAATACGTAATATTAGAAGTAACATTACATAAAGTTATATATATATTTATATATAGTGGTTTTTAGCCATGATAGGTTCCATTTTTACCAATCGTATACACTATAAGTTATAACACAATGTTATTTAAATGGGCGTTTCACGACTCCGTCTCAGATTACCTGATCGTCAGGAACCCAGTCGGGTTCGCAGATTGAGAACGGACTGCCATCGACATCGTTACCGGATATCATACGCAGACCGCTGTGTGAGCGAACGAGCTTTTTACCACTTTCAGGGGAAGCCATGTTTATATACGATGCATGTCACTTCAACACTTATAAATTAACAACTTGACCAACATATTTAATTTAAAATGATATTGGGTGGCGTTAAATAAAAACAATGTAAAATAGTCGACTGGTTAACTGATGTATTCTTATATTTTGCCGTAACATTATTAAAGCTATCAGTTCTAATGAGTCTATTCGATTCAGATGTCTGACATAATTCAGAATACACTTTTTGTTTTGTTTAACGACACCACTAGAACATATTGATTTATTAACCATCGGCTATTAGATGTTAAGCACATAATAGCCACATACCACGGCATTTGACATGCATCAGTCGTGGTGCACGATAATGTATAGCCCAATGAATCCACCGATGGAGATCGATTCTAGAGCGATGGCACACCAGCTAGCGTCCCGAGTTTTTTTTGTTTTTTTTATTATTATTATATATATATATATAATTCTAAGTGATTGTGTAATCTAAAGCTGATCGTTTAGTAAAATTCAACCAATTACCAACACTACAACGATTGGTTGCTATAGTTACAAGCCTCGGAAGCGATCTCTGGACAGCGTATGTTGGAGACAAATTTGATCTACAACGGGCGATTTCAGAATTCCATACTGATTATACAGTCTATTAGCATTTATAAAAAAAAGAAAAGAAGGTTCGAACATTGTGAAGCTGTTAGTCTGGTAAGGAGGCCTAATGTGAAAACATGACGCATTTCTAGGCCTATATTTGGTCTCGGTTGCCAAATTGCGCCACCACAGTCGCGGCGTGTTTTGTTTACGTTCGATCTAGTAATTTAATGGAATCCGGGTCGTTTCGCCCTTATTCATATTCGTCCTCGAGTCGTTTCGCCCTTATTCCCCTTCGACCCGAGTGATTTCGCCCTTGGAATGAGTCGTTTCGCCCCTTTCGTATGATATAACTAATCTAACAACCGAAATGCGATTTTGGTTCACAAATGGTGGTGTTGTTCGAGGCCAGAATACGCTTGTTTTTATGACCCAGAACATGAATCGAACGTAATAACAACCTCGATTATTGTAACTGGAATAAAAAACCTTTTGTACCGGAACTGTAGTCATTCCTTATCCACCCCGAACATTTTCTTCCAAAACATTGTTCAACCTTTAATGACTGGCTGGTTGCATCATATGCTATTAAACCCTTTTCTATTTTATTTATTTGATTAAATCACCCAAGTGGTAATTTCATCTAGAACTGTGTTGTGAGATTATTTGATTTCCGTTCAGGGACTGCAGGGGTATCTGAAATATCGTGTACCGGTTTCATAATTATTATAGGGAACTCCTTTTTTTCTTCAATTTCATGATGGAAGTTATTTATTTCTGAGCAAAATGATTTCTCAATTGGACACAAAAATAGTTCGTATGTTTTTGTTTGTTTGTTCTTCTTTTTCTTTTTCAAAACACTTTTACTTTCATTCTTACATCAAACAAAATTTAAATAATTTACAAAAAAAACACACACCCTAACATTTTTATAGAATGTTGGGACGGACTATATAGATTAATTTACAGACTGTCCCTCCCTATTACGAGATGATAGTAGCCAGTGACGTAGTAGCCTAAGAGTGTTGACGGTAGGCAGGTAAATAAATATTTCAACGAAACATCCCCCAAAACACAGACTCCCCCCCCCCCCCACACACACACACAAAAAGGAAACAAAATAAACAAAACGAACAAACAAACGGGTTATCGCACACAAAACGTGTCATAAACCACAACCTTATGGTATTTAACAATTTATTATTAAATACGAATAAAAAAAGTGATTGGAAATATAGCTCCCTTCCCAAGCGTAAAGACAATTAAATGTTAAATGCAATTATTCTCCAGATAATAAAGCAAAACGCTACATAAATGCTATCTAAACAAAAAGGTAAAGGAATAGCTCTGATGATTACATAATTAATACAAACACAAACAAACAATGTTATCACTAACTGATATAGGACCTTTCATAAATAAATAATTAAGCTAAACGTACACGATTCCTGAGTAAACATTTTGATAAACGTTTTCAAGTACCAGTAACCAGGGCCCCGTTCCACAAATGGATCTTAGCGCTAAGATCACCTTAAGTGCAGTTACGGTGGTCTTAGGGCCAAGATCGGTTCGTGGAACGGGGCCCTGTGTTGTAATGAATTTGTTATATTGTCTTTTAAATGAAGGATGCATTTTAAAAATATAATCTGGTATTGCATTCCATGTTTTAACACCACACATTTGAAGGGACGTCTATGTTATTACCAGCCTCTGTGGCGTCGTGGTTAGGCCACCGGTCTACAGGCTGGTAGGTACTGGGTTCGGATCCCAGTCGAGGCATGGAATTTTTAATCCAGATTCCGACTCCAAACCCTGAATGAGTGCTCCGTAGGGCTCAATGGGTAAGTGTAAACCACTTGCACCGACCAGTGATCCATAACTGGTTCAACAAAGGCCATGGTTTGTGCTATCCTGCCTGTGGAAAGCGCAAATAAAATATCCCTTGCTCGACATGAAGTGGCGACAGCGGGTTTCCTCTCAAAATCTGTGTGGTCCTTAA
>JAECMU010237775.1:0-15695 GCA_016106625.1 Dracogyra subfuscus | reverse complement strand
GTACATTTTGTACTAACATCGCTTTGTGGAATGGGACCTTGGAAAGACAGCTCAGATAGCCGAGGTGTGTGCCCAGGACAGTGTGCTTGAACCTTACTTGGATATAAGCACAAAAATAAGTTGAAATGAAATGAATAAAATAAAATGCTTCCACACCTACCTGGAATGGATCTGTCCGGACATTAATAAGAGCTACTAGGACAAGGTCTTAGGCAGGATTTGAATTATTAGGACTATGAACTTATTGCCATGTTCACTGGGATAGAACCTACAAGTTGATAATTTTATCTTTAATACCTATTAAGTATCTGTTTCATTATGCATGTAAAAAACCCCACCCAAATACAAATCCAGGCCTCAGCAGATTTCACATACATTTCATCATTTAGTCTATAGGAATAAATTCTGTTACAATTTTTCAAGACAATCATTTACAGATTTCATAATCACTAATTACAATGCTACACATAGCTGATAAAATTTTAATTTATCACGAGGACACCCCTACTGGTAAAACATCTCTACCACCTACTGACAACATATCTCCATATATTATTTATCCATAAACCTTCCACACAAACATATTTCATTGGTATATTTCTATGAACAGGAACCACTAGACAAAGGCTGGGGTGGGAGGCATGGAAATAACAACTCTTTGATCCTATAACCTACTGTATACCAGAGACTGCCAGGTTTTCTACATAATAAAAACAAAACAGATCATAAGTAGATGATTATGGATTTGAAATCTTTCGAAACTGGACACTGCATTTTGTGCACTTTAATACATTTTAAACAGCAGGCCTGGTGCTTATAAAACTTTTAGAGTCTAGACTCGAGACTCTAATAGAGTCTGAGACGATAACGTCATGGCAACGCCATACAAATTGTATGTGTGTGACGTCATTAGAGATTGAGTCTGGACTCTAAAAGTTTTATAAGCACCAGGCCAAATCTCTTACTGTAATGTTTGTCAAGAATCTAAAAATTATTATTTTTTTATTATTATTTTTTCTGTTTGTTTAACAACGCACTCAACACATTATAATTACGGTTATATCGGCGTTGGACATATGGTTATGTCGAGAAAAAACCCCAGTGATTAGCTGACGGGGATCGATCCTAGACCGACCGCGCATCAGGCGGGCACTGCACCACTGGGCTATGCTGCCCGCTCTAAAAATTATAGTTTAAACATGTATCCATTAATTTTCAAGCTTTTAGGTATGTAATTTTACCTCCCGTCTCTCTGGCAAAAAAAACCTGACTAGTAAACTATATTATTATTATCTTCTAAATATCACATTCCTGTAACAATTCTTAACACTCCAACAGAACAAGTTGATTACCTGGATACATGGCCACAATACTGTTTGGTGGAACACATCCTGAAGTGACCTGGACACCAAGTCCTCCATCACCAAGGACACTGTTAACTCTTTTAATGGTAAAACCACACAATTCATTCATAAGTTGAAGGTTTGTCTCATAAATATATTCAGCATGGTTTGAATGCAATAATGGTTCATTATTCTGAGGTTGTCTGTGTATATTTGCTTTGTCAAGAATTATGTTATTGGTGGAGGAAACATCATCAGTTTTATTCTTTGTGGAAAACGTCTGTAACTTGGAGAAAAACTGTACGAGAAAAGTGTTGATTTTTGCTGAAGAAATGACCTGATCATCTTGAGATGGAACACTTCTGACAGTTCTGAAAAATACAAAAAGAAGAAGAAACTAAAATAAATGAATGATCAGCTAGATTCTATAGACCGTCCCATCTATTGTAGTTTGGTTTGATGCAAGATGAAATGTAAAAGTGTTTTGGAAATAACCAAAATACTATGTTTGTGTGCAAGTTACAAAACAATAGACTCAGTAGTAAATAACTTATAGTAAATTCCATAGTATGAAAAAAGGTGCTCCCTGTGGGACGGACTATAGTGATGTATATTCATGAATGATAAAGCATTACATTACAGGTTAATAATAATAATAATAGTTGAGGGGTGAGGTGGGGGGTGGGGGGGCGCATAAGCCATATTTTAAACCTTATTTACATAGATATTCAAGAAAATGTAGTGTTTGCTTATTTACATGGAAAAACAAACAAATGATACATCAAGTGGGGTTCCTAATAGCCTGTCAACAAAACCAATATTACATCTCTGCACAAGACATAGGCAACAGGATGTTTTAACAAGGGAGTGATAAAACGCTCCCATTATTTACTGTTGAGCACTTCATCTGTAGGATGACTGCCATTACCGAGACTGCTTTGACAAATCTTAACCACAAAGCTGTATTTATGCACAAGACAGAGTTCAATGGATAATTGAACAATTGTAATGACATGCACTCCTGAATCACTGTGAGTACAGTGATGATACCAGGTGTTTGTGACAGATAAGCATTGGTCCCACTGGTGGTACTACACATCATGGTGATGATCACAACATATTATTTTCATGTATGTTGTCAAAACAAAGAATGAAAGTTAAGTGCAAACCATTCAACAAAACAACAACCTCATTTTTGTCAGGTGTGAGTCTTTATCAGAAAATAGCCTCTAATGTCTATGATAAACCTTTTTAAAAATTACATGTCCTATGACATCATCTGGACTACTTATTCTGTTAAATGCAAAAATGCCATTACTTTGACAGTTGCAAAGGGGATTTCTAAGAAAATGTAGTGTTTGTTTTTTATTC
This sequence comes from Dracogyra subfuscus, assembly GCA_016106625.1. NCBI lineage: Eukaryota > Metazoa > Mollusca > Gastropoda > Neomphalida > Peltospiridae > Dracogyra > Dracogyra subfuscus. The sequence continues at coordinate 12,981 of JAECMU010237775.1, read as the reverse complement.
AATATATGTTGAGTCCAAATGTAACAAAAATAAAAATAAATATCTGATCACCACAATGTATGTTTGTAAATTACTTTGTAATCCCCTGTCTTTTTAAGTTATAAGCAATGACTAGGGCATAATGATATCTGTTAGTAAAGGATTTTCTGATCACCTGTCTTTCAAGTTAAAAGCAATCCATGGAACAAAACGATATCTGTATTGCTTCCATTTCTTGGGAATCCACTTTAACATCCTTTGTAACTCATCATTATATTATCTATAAAAAAGAAAAAAAACATTTACCAGTAAAGTAACATGTGTTGCACCTGCACATGTATACAGAATGAATGAGTGTTCTGATCAACAAATTATTTTAATCACACATTTTAATCTACGAGTTATACCAATATTTTATTTAATTTCAACTTATTTTCGTGCTTATATCCAATTAAGATTCAAGCATGATGTCCTAGGCAGATACCTCATCTATCTGGCCTACCCAATGAGTCGTTAAAACATGCTCTAGGTGGGAGCCGGTACCAGGCTGTGAACCATGTACCTACCAGCCTTATGTCCGATGACTTAACCATGGCCAGTCGTCACATCAATAGCACAGGTTAGACTTGTTCATTTCAAAATAACATAAAATGTGTTTGTTTGTTTTTTCTATTTATTTCAAAGTACATTCACTGCTAAAATACAATAGGAAGTAGAATGTATACTGAAAGTATAATCTGTAAAATGATCTATAGGTTTTATAATCTCCAGAAAGATCAAATTAGTATTAAAAAAATAAGCTTATTTTACTTATAAACATATGAGAAAATGTTATATTACATACACAGGGGAGGTAACTGAATTGGAAATATCACAAAGGTTTCACATCATCATTATTATGGTGTAGTAATAGAATGTTGGTAAACTTGCCCCAAAACCAACTCGCACCATACCAACTTGCTCCAACTCGGCTTTACTGTTTAGTCAAATCAACACCATAAAGTTACCAACTTGCCCCAATGTTTGGTCGACTCACCCCAATCTCAACTTTACTGTCCGTTAATAACTGTAATGTATATTGAAAAGTTCTCCACTATTACAGCCTTTTTAAAAGTGGTATTATAATATACTGGGGAGGTAATATTGGATAAACAATGATTTATTAAATGTGTCTAAATAATGATGACTGTTTTGTACAGTTTGATAGTGTATTTTTTCCCTCCCAGTTTATCTTCATTATAGACCGTTACAAACTTAAGGTATTACAATGAACTGTCAAGCCTATTTTATTTGTGAGACTTGGACTGTACCCATATTTTCTTAATCAGTGTACAATAGAGATTGAAAACTGTTTTGGCAGATAACATGCTATGTTGGAGATCACAGGTGTTTATTGCTACCAAAATAGTAGGAATGTGTGAGTTATAAACATCACGTAAAGCAGGACAGTCATCAACAAGTAGTGCTTTTGTATCCATTTATAGTTCTAATGTTTTGTCATGGGCAAACATTGCAGATGTCATCCATGCAGACTTGTTATTGCAATTTTGGCATGACTTGGATTTTATATGCTTCAAACACCTTTGGATGGTTGACTGATAATTAGTAGCTCCAACTTATCTATCTGTGTTGGTCTGTTTACTGCAGACAAAAGAAGTTTAATAATTGTTCATTGATCATGTTACTATATATTGTAGTTCCATCAAATCTAATATATCAATCTAAATTTACTTTGAACATAATAAAGTGCAACTGGGGCAAGTTGGTAATATTTTGTGGGCGAGTTGACTAAACAATGTGGGACCAGTGCACAATAGTAGTCTAATACATTTTAGTTACATTCTTAATTCCATCTGTAAAGGAAAGCTTAATTTATTATCCCAAGTAAACATATAGGGCCATATTTATGAATCCTGGTTTTCTTAAACACAGGTATTTAAGCATCGTAAATGTATGTAGTTACACATGTGTAAGTCTAAAACAAGCTTTATAAATTCGGGCCATAATGTTATCTTCATGTAACCAGAGGTATTTTAATATAAATACTAGTTTAATTAGGACCAGAAACCAGAAAACAAACATTTTTGAGTTAGGTTACCTATAAACAAATTGGTAAAAGCATTTTATAAATTATTATTGTCAATGTCCCTAAACTACATTATACTTTCAACTCGGTTCAGCATGTTTTCTTGCATGAATCGTGCAATCAACATCCGATTTGTTGTTGTCTGCTTAACGTTCATTTGTGAGGGTTTTCTTCACAGTTCTATAACATTTTCATTAACAATAAAGTTCAGACAAAGCCAAATAATCTTTTTAAAGGATTTTTAGCCCTCTTTTGTGAACAGAACTTTGGGAAAATGTAATGTTAATTAAAGGTAGGAGAGTAATTTGTTGTAGTTGTTAACAATTTGGTTCAGACTTTACTGTCCGAACCAAAATGGGAACAACCACCTTTAATTACTGTTACATTTCCCCCAAATGTTGTCCACACACAAGTTGTGAAAAAAACATTACAGTGACACAGATTCCACATATGAGACTAACGATGCCGCCGTTATCAATTTTATTAAAAATACATGCAGTTTTTTGCCGTCTGACATTTTGCTTTTTTTATGGAATATTCTTCAAGAGGGGTGAAAGCCTCCAAAGTATGTGATATAAAATCAATGATATGTAGTGGTATATTTAAACAAACAAACAAAAATTAAAAAAATTAATAGGACATCATCACGTTTGCTTTTATATCATAACGTTTTATGATGTTGCTAGATTAAGACATATCCTTTCACCCCTCTTGGAGAAAATTCCATGAAAAGTCAAAATGGCAGCTGGCATAAAATTACATGATTTTTGCCCTATGTGATCTCGGCGAAGTTGATATTGGTGACATGGTTATCATCTAGTATGTGGAATTTGTGTCATTGCGGTGGTTTTTCCTAGATGTCCGTCAGGACAAAATGTGAGTAAAATCTAACTAAAAATAAAGGTAGGAGAGCAAATTTTGGTAGTTGTTAACATTTTGTTTCGGACAGTAGCCGCTGAGTAGGTTGCTATCAATAATCAAGATTTTGACAGCTGTCAGAACTCAAATCAACATATATTCCTTTAAATAAAGGTGTATATGATATTTTTACAGTTGGTAAGTGACTAACAACATCTTAGACGGGATACACAAATGTTGATTGCAATGCCAATTACCTAGCGAAAATAGAAAAGGAATAAAACAATGTTTCTATGACCAACAACAAAAATCTATGGGCGCAGACATTTTAACAGTTCTGCAATAAATCTTTATTTTCATTGGGTAAAGACCAAACCGGAAGTTAAAGGGAAGTAATTATATGAAAACAACTTCATAAATTTGCATCATGCCAGGTGGAGAAAGTGATAAAAAAGACGATCTAAATGATCACACAGAGGCATTTATTCAAGAATTAAAACAACGGTGTGTATGTTCACTACTACAAATTTAATTATGTTTTGTTTCAACATCGAATTACTTGCTGTTATGTCGGAATAGTTCATACAAATTTAGTGCCTGGTGCCAGTATCCAAAAGCTGCGTGCCTCGTCAATTTCACTGCCAATTTTAATTTACCACAAAACCGACCTGCCCCATGGTAGCTACTTGTCATTCGAAAATTAAGCTCGATGAAAGTCACTTTTACTAGTTTTAGCACCCATGTTTTGGTTTCGTACTAAATATTTTGTCCTGAGGGCTGGAATTGCCTTATGATATCTATAATCTAAGGTCCATGACAGTCATTTTTCGCACCCTTGTTTTGGCTTTGTACACAGTAAATAAAACATATCCAACAGTAATTTTTTAATATGATATATTTCACAAAAGATACTTTTTATTTCTTTCATCTTTTGAAACTTAAAATTAATAATTTGTCCAGAATTATGAAAAATAACAAAATACCATCCTGTAAACAACTTTCTCTGCTTGTCAGGGGTTTCCCCAGGGCTGTTAGGTGTAGCGGCCCGCTATCCCTTGGTCAATAAAGTAAATGCTTTGACAGTGCTTAAGCGCCTTACGTCAAAAGCCGTTACGCCTTGATTTCAAGTGCTTTAGGAAACAATTACCACAAGTACGAGCGTGCCAGGTCATTACCTTGACTGCAACAGAATCTCCAGCACACCTAATCACTACGATCGGTAAACAAACTTCCTCATTACCTAACAATGGACCGGTCGCTTGATCACATTATTGTGTTAATTGATGTTTGGTAATTTTACAAGCCGCTAATCCGCCAGGAAGGAGCCTAAGTGTAACGGGATTCCCGTGCAGAGCAATCAAGCTTCAATGCTGATCAAACCGGCCTCGGTGGCCTAGCGGTTAAGTCGCCGGAAAACAGGCTGGTAGGTACTAGGTTCGCAGCCCGGTACCGGCTCCCACCCAGAGCGAGTTTTTAAGGACTCAATGGGTAGGTGTATGGCCGCTACACCCTCTTTTCTCTTTCACTAACAATAACAACTAACCCACTAATTTCTATTCTGTCCTGGACAGACAGCTCAGATAGCTGAGGTGTGTGCCCAAGACAGGCGTGCGCTATAACAGCTAGCTCTGAATGTGCACATTAAACAATATTGAAAAAAAAAAAATGCTGATCAAAGAAGATGCCACATAACAGAATATACTGTACCATTTAACTGAATAAATGATAGGTGAAGCACTTTTTAAAAGTACAGCTAAGTTGGCAATCAATTATTTCTATCCTATTCCTAACACCCCTTCCCACAACTCCCACACTGAAAACATCCAAGGCTCGTGCTGTCGGTAGCCAAATTAGCCATTGGCTAATTAAAAATTATATTTAAAAAAATGATAAAAATGGCTAATAAAATTTGCAAGTGGCTAAAATTTTGGCTAAACCATTTTCTATCTTCTGATGTGAACAAACGGTTACATAATCTATCCGACAGCTCAAACATAATAATAATACCAAATATTCAATTAGCGTAATAGCAATCTCACGACCAGTAACGAGAAAATCCAGAATACAGCGTAGGCATTATGATGTTTATTTTAATAATCATCGTTATTAATTTTAACGGCATGCATTCGACATGTATGATAGCAATGTGACGGTAGTTCAATGTTTGGAAGATCTGTAACTTGTTATTTTAACTTTGTAAAGTCTTTGTAAAGTAATAAAAACAAACCGGCAATGCGTGTTAGTTTGAATACACATGCTAGTTCAGGGCCGAAAGACGTGTAGGCTATCCCAAGAGCTGAATTCAGACAGATCGAGCGAAAACAAAATGCTCGCTACACTGGTTTGTGCACTTCGCGTTAAACCAAATGGACACGACGGACACCAATGTGCAATGTGCTTTTTTGAAACTTCATGTTTGCATGCCTAGCATCATTTTAAGAAAGTGATCTTCAGCTCTCATTGATGTTGCTCATGGCAAATACTGTAAATAAATTTACTGTGATCTTGATAATATTTGTCTTTCCAACACTTGTCCTTGGGTGATGTTTATTTACTTCAATTCTGCAAAATTGTCGTTTAATTTAGAGGAAAATAAGTTTTAACATAACCAGGTGTGAAGAAGTTAATATTGAGAACAAGAAACTGTTTTATGATGGGCATACTATACAATGTTGTATGAGTAGAGCTGGGCAGTACTGAAATTTGAGATTCAGTATTGATACCGGTATGTTTGGGGTGATTTACCTCTTTATTGGTATGGTATTCAGTATTGTTAAATACTGCCATTGATATTGAGCAGTATTTTTGGTATACTTGGCTTTAAATGCATGCCTGAGTTAATGCTCACCTGCTAATTTCATCTAAATTAAATTAAATTTCATATACAAGGCTCTCGTCTTGTTTATACCCAACCCATTTTGCATTTGTCTTATATATTGTTAGTGCTTTACAAAATGGTGGGAAACATTTTTTTAAATATTAATTTCGGTAGTTTAAAATATGCTCGGTATAGTAAATAGGTATTGACATGGTACCAATACTGAATGGTATATGTACACTATACCACCTAGATCTTTGTAGGAGGATTAAGTATCTAGGTGATGTACCTGAATTTGGATTATTAAAATAATATTTACAATTTTTGGTTGCCATAAGAATAAATAAAGTTATGTAAAAAAAAAAAATGCATTGTAATCATTTTTTATTTTTTCACTACTAATAATTTATATTCTATAAATATTTGATGTAGTGTAAAATTCAAATACAGCAACAAACAAATGATTGTGCTGACTGCTGTTGTGATGTGATATTATTGTTATTAAGAGGTAAAATCTGGTGTAATTGAATTACCACATACCCACATTTTACATGTTTTAACTTTTCTATAAGCAGTAATATTCCATTTTGCATCTTATTATTAAAGAAGACATTTTATTTAACCTATGATACATTTTGTTTTCATTGACGATAAAAGTTTATTTTGCTTCAATTATCTCCCTTTGATAATTTAAAATATGTCATTAGAAAGTTCTTGTTTCCAAGTAATTGTTGCCCAGTTAACATTTAATAATGTGTGATAAATACAATATACACATCACAACTGAAACAATTATATACTTAGTTTGTTTCAATATGTACACACACTGTTTAAAAATATGTCTAGTAATTATATCAAATTGATTAAATCAAATTTTAAAAAATAATCTTCAATCCCCTCCCCCACAAAGAAAAACCAAACTTGTTATGCAGTAACGTGATACAACAGCTGCTACATGTATATTTATGACTGTGCCATTATTGGACATACATGTGAAAACAACAGATGTTGCTATCTGTCTAGTAATAGAAATAATTTTGTCAAACATGTGTTACACTTGACTGTTAACCCATTTCAGTTAATTGTTATAGAAACTACATTTGTGATTTCTGTTGGGAACTAAAATTTTGCACTGATGAATGTTGTCACCTCTCGCACTAATAAACATTTTACTGATGAGAGATTTATGGATTTACCTCAGAGTGAAGAAGATTCTATGGATGTTAAACTAAGCTGTCACTACAGGTCATTAGTTATTACTCAGTAAATTTATCAATAAATTAGACTTAGTCCTTGGATTGATAGACTTCTGAAATTCTGTTGACAGAGTGTTCTGATTATGGTTTAAGGTTTATATTTTATAAATTACTAGATGTAACTCATTCTTAGCTGACAGGAATGTTTAGATGGCTTTACACAGCCCTTTCTGACACAGATATGACCACCTTGTAGATAGACACGTCTATGTTACCGGTAATAGCAAAAAGTGACTGTTCAGTTGATGGAATTTATCTTTGTACACTAGGCGGGGCGTAAACCACTCACCTGATACACTGTTGGTCTGGGATTGATCCCTGTCAATGGGCCCACTGGGCTATTTTTCGTTCAAGCTAATGCTCCACAACTGGTATATCAAAGGTGATGGTATGTGCAATCCTGTGTGTGGGATAGTGCATATAAAAGATCCCTTGCTACTAGTGGAAAAAGTTAGCACATTTCCTCTCTAATACTATGTAAAAATTACCAAATGCTTGACATCCAAAACTGATGAATAATAAATCAGTGTGCTCTTGGGGTTTTATTAAACAAAACAAACTTTTAACTTTGTGTGCAAAATTTAACACATTGTGTATATAAGTTAAAAAATAAGTCCATAAGCAGTGTGGCATCATCTAGAATTGGCATGGGTCAATGATAAAAAAGATGGTTGGCCGTACAAAACAAAAAGAGAAACCATCAGATTGGAATCTGTTAAAATGGCCTTGCTCATGTATTTTTATTCTGAGGTATTATTAAGTATTCATTCTTAATAAAGTATTTGACATTATATCATCTGTCCATATCTAATGAGGCCAATTGACTAGTTCATTGGATCATACTTGAATATATAATTTATATTATACTCGGTTAAAAAAAACCTAAAATTTATAATGGTAAAAGATTTCCAAATTCATGATCAATAACACCCTGTCTTTTTCTGATGGACTTGTCGTTAAATAAATATTCCTTTCCTCATTGTCATTCATTCTCTTTTAACTCAACATTGGTCTCTTTTTTTCTTGAACATCTGGCTTGTGTCAGTGTCAGATTGTGACTTATTTAGCTTCCCACACACACATATGTTGCATAAAAAAGAAAAGAAATTGTTGAATAACCTGAAACAACTAAAAGAACTTTCCATTATTTTATATCAGTTCTGTTGAAAACAGTGTGCATCCATTTTTATCAGTAGTAGAGTTCTTTTAGATCTTGAAACTGATGGCAATGCCTTTTTCTGTTTCAGCCAGTGATATACTAAATGCTGTTCTACCACTAACTGAAACAGAATATCTTAAAACAACATCAGCAATGTTTTTTTTATGTGAAACACGTTTTGACATAAACTTATAGATGTCATGGCTGATGACCAGCAATGTGTTGTATTTAAACTACCAGTGAAGATGAATATGGTATTATTATTCTTCAGAACCAACTGGCATTTGAATTTTAATGTATAACTATTGCTTCTGTTTGTACTGTAAGCCATTTATGACAAACAAAGTATCATTTATGCATTATTTTTTCATCTCCAGTTATAAAACTCTGGTCTAGTATTTAGTCTATGTAATGTATTTTGGTGGAGTAGTGAATATGTTTATGATTGTATTGTTTTAGGCAGATGCATGGATCCTATAACATTGCTTGCAGAACAGTCAGGTTACTGGTACGCATCATCGCACAGACAAAATGGTCATCTGCCAAGTAAGTACTTTTTAGTTTTCAAAATAACATAAAATATGAAATCAATGTGAGAGAGAAACTAATATGAAAAATGCATAAACTTGACACATTAAATCATGCATATATGTTTGTAAAATATTGTAAAGAAATTTAATAAAAACATGATAGTGAGTTTAGCATGGTACAGTACCATGCCTCAATAGTTCAGCACCATCTTGCCTTAATCAGTGCCATGCTGCCCTCAGATTAAACAAGCCTTTTTCAATAATTAATTCTAACATTGCCTTGATTAAACATTGAAAAAAAAAGCATTATTAATTAATAAAAATATCTCTATTATATATTTTGCATTCATTTATTAAAGCAAAAAAATTAATTACATTTTTTTTTTTATCTTTAATGCAAAAATAAAAGTGCCCTGAAAATGGTGAATATACCTCCAAAGTGTTTTGTCTACCATGCCTTGCCAAATTTCTAAGGAAAACACTACATGAATCAGTGAACAACTTAATTTTATTTACATTTAAAAGCCCAGTCATTTAGTGCATTCAGTTAGCCATGCTCATTAAAAGGTTTGTCATTATCAATGTCGTGAAGAAACATTAATTTGCTTTATTGTCTCACAACACATCATGGATTATATCCTACAACATTTTATGCAGACTGTGTCTTTCTTGATTGACTTCAAATAATTCACAATCTGTAGGGAATGAATTGGTTTCAGAATACTAATTCTTAAGTCAACTTGAAGGTTTTTAATATTTCAAATTCATCACATTTTTTATCACCATACCAGTTGATTTTGACAACTTTGTAGTCACCATTGATATATACGAATCCATCTGCTGAAGTTCTCCACAGCATTTGGCTGGAATGAACTGCACCTTGAAACCACTATTATATATCAGTTGTAAAAACTGTCATACCTCAGAACTGCAAACATATCAAAGATGACAATTGACTTCTGTAGAAGTTAAAGACCAAGTTGCTCTTAACTTTCTTTCAGTTACATTAAATGAAGACCGCATGCTTGACTATGTAGAAAAAATACTGGTGCCATATACTAAGGGTTTTTAAAATAGTCAATCATGCTGTCTTCATTTAATCTAATTGTTGGCTGTCTACATTAGGTGCCAATCTTTGTGAAAAGTTGAAATTCAGGTGGCACTTGATACGAGACCTTTGAAATGTGGTTGTAGAAAGTTGCCGGCTGCTACCTCTTGACATAGTGACTTCTCGTTTCAACTTGTTTGGACTACTGTGTAACTAATGTCCAATTCATTACCAGTTTGGTCAAAGTTTATTACCAACTTTGGGGGCTTTTTTATTTTTCATTTTCTCCCCCCTACAGAAACAAACTTTTCTTTCTGTTTTTTTGTTATCTTCCTGCACCTTTTAGCAAAGACTTATCTTAATAGGTCCTCCATTTTGTGCAAGAAGAGACTTATTTTTATGAATGATTATACCTCTGACAGTCGCTAAAACAATAGTCCTGTTTACAATGTTATTAGCTTCACTCACTGACTGGTCACCACAACAAAATGCTAAAGGAAAAAAAAAAAGTTTTACAGTCATTTAAAATGTTTTTTTACTTTGGATAAATGACTTATTGGATATTTGAACTGATGTAATCATCTAAAGTATGGATTGTAAATAAGATAAAATATAGATTATGTGTTGTTATAATAATGGTCAAGGATGCAGATGTTGTTGTTTTTCCACAGAGACTTGATGGATATCATCCGTAATGAGGGAAAGAGACTGATGGTAATTGACCCTTCAGAAACTGTGATAGGAAACATGGTTCGTCGAGTTCTTAAGATCATCAGAGAGGAATATGCCAGGTATTTAAATATTCACCACTTCTTTAGCTAAAATATCTGTATCTTCAAATCTTTACAGAGAAAAGAACTTGCACTAAAAGTAGAAGACTTTTGAGAAATTGGTAAACAGACCAATACTAAGTAAGGACTGTGTGAGCTATTGGGGATTCAGTTGATGAGATGCTACCTATCTACAAAGATTTTAAGGCTTTTATCTTTTATTAACAAATTATCTTATGACTTTAATATTTCAAATTGTTTGAGTCTGGTAGACATTGACTAACAGGGTGCTGAAATGTATTAAACAAACATTCCTTTCCTTTCATATGCTGGTAATAAAAATATGCTACTTACCACTTTCCAAAGTGAAAACGTTCACCATCTTTCTGGCTTTAGTCATTCAACATCTCTTTGAGAATGTATGTCTCAAAAATGGGATTGTCATATGTTAAATACAAAGTTTAACCCAAAATGGCCACCACAGACTAAGATCTTTTCACTTTTAATAACTTTAAAAAAAATTTCACATTGCAGTGCAGACTGTGGAAAGTCAGAGGAAGGTGACCCACAAGAATCTCTTCATGTAAGTTTTCTTTTGTTGTTATTTAAAGCTGCAATATTAAGTATATTATAATTTTTAAGCATTTAGAAAAGGTGTTTTTTTTCAGTGATGCACGATTCTTTTTACATGCTATTTATAATCTAGAACACATTCAAACGGAAATTTTGTGAGATTTTTGGGTACCATGCAAATTTGCAGGATTCTTATGGAACAGACAATGTGTACACATTCAGAAAAGAAAAGAAAAACATTCCTGGGCTTACCTTCTAAATCTTGTCAACAAATGTCGTGAGGAATACTATATATATAATAATATATGTAATTTATGTCTATAATAGTTATACAAATATAATACTGTGGTTCGTTTTAGCAGTTTAGTTTTTAAAGTAACGGCAATACTTGGGAGTTGCATATCCACAGATAGTAAAAGCACACAGCTTTTGTAAGATGGAGAAGCCGCATTGTAGCTTTAATACTGTTTAACCAAATATATTACTAATATGTCAGGTAGATAATTTATTATCGAACATAAAACAGAGATAATACAGATAGTTACTGGTAATAACTACAAACGTTTTCAGTCGTACATATCCTGCACATTTTTGACATCATAGCTGTGCATAAGAGATTTTTGGCAAATAATACGCTAACATTTGTACGGCATTATTTATTGTTTATCATTTCAAGTAAGCGTCAAAGACTGAAATACATTTTTCAAACATGATATTATATCAATTTATAATTGTGTTTTGTTCATTTGTTGCTTTTTCAGAAATTGCTTTTAGCAGAAGGACAAATTGATGATTACACCCACAACATTCCTGCCTTAAAGGTGAGACATTTTCCCACATACATGTATGAAAACAATTATTATAACATATATCAAATATCTTTGATTATTTTCTTCCTTTTTGAATTGTAATAAATAGATTAATTGATTAGCAAAATTATGAAAAATCTCTATCAATCTGGAAATTTCATGTTTTGCTAATGGCAGAGTTAAATATTTAAGAACTAGAATACAATACAAGATGATGGATTAACTGGCATTTTAAAACATCTGTGAAAACTTAATTTTGTACTGTTATAAAAAAAAATTGCCATTTTATTTCTGCTCCTCGCCCCCCCTTCCCAAAACGCACCCCCGCTTAATAAACATATTTTAACGTTGAAAGTATTTCAGAATTTTTCTGTATGAAACGACAGTATTCAACCTAATGTTTTACTGATTTGTATACAGAAAACAATCGTCCCCTTCATTTGATAGAAGTTATATTTTGTATTTTATAAAATGTTTACTTCATTTTATGTGTGTTGTTTTTCAGGCATCAGTAATTGAAGCAATAAATGAACTGAGGACGGAGCTTGATACAAGGTATCTTTACCATAGTGCACCTTCCATTATAACCAATAATATACTGATTAGGGGTTGAAAATTTCTTTTGAAAGTGGCAGGACGGAGCCCATTGGTAAAGTGGTCGGTCTAGGATCAATCTCTGTTTATGGGCTCATTTGCTATATTAAAGGCCATGGTATGTGCCATTCTGTCTGTAGGATGGTGCATATATTAGATATCTTGCTACTAATGGAAAAATGTAGTGGGACTGAGACTGTGTGTTAGAATTACCAAATGTTTTATAGCCAGTAGCCAATGATTAATAAATCAGTGTGCTCTAGTGGTGTTTGTTAAACAAAACAAACTTTTCTTTTAAAATTTACTTAAACATAACTTTAAAATGTTTTCTTAATAATACAGGTATAATATGTCATACATAATAGAATATTGTGCTGAAGTATGACTTGTAAAAGTTGAGATCACTAAATTTTGTTGTTGTTTGATCATACTGTTGCAGGGTGTATACCACCAAATTAAATCCCATAGACGACAATAGTAACATATGTGGCTAAAACTCCT
>JAECMU010237774.1:0-12221 GCA_016106625.1 Dracogyra subfuscus | reverse complement strand
GAAGTTGTTTGATGCAAGGCCAAATGCTATTCGTACATTTGGTCTTCGCATTAAGCGGTTTTTTTTTATCGCTTTCCAACATTGCTTTATCAGACACTTTGGAAACTCCTACATATTTTGTTTTACCACCTTGGTGTATTACACCACCTAGGATTGTGTTCGATCTTTCGCATCTGCAGAAAGATCGTACAGATGCTGTGGTATATAAGCAATTGTTCATGGAAATTCAAGACAGGTACCGTGACTACATTCCTGTGTACACAGACGGATCACGGGATGGGAATTATGTGGCTTGTGCTACAGTTTTTCCGTCAGACACAATCCTTTCCATGAGACTGCCTGAGTCGGCATCGATCTTTAGTGCTGAAGTTTGGGTAGTCATTAAAGCTTTAGACGAACTCAAAGATTCGAATGCATCCAAATTTATTATTTTTACTGACTCACTTTCGTGTCTTCAAGCTTTACGTAATATGAAGCTTGACCATCCCTTAATTGGGATGGTGATACGAAAGTGTGTCTTTTTATCCATTGCCAAAAAAGATGTGGTATTTTGTTGGGTGCCCAGCCATGTTGGCATCAGGGGTAATGAAAAGGCAGATTCTGCTGCCAAGTCTGCTTTGGATTTGCCTCATGCCGGGGTTGGTGTCCCTTATAGTGATTTTAAACATTATATTAACCAGTTTATCTTTTCGACTTGGCAACATGATTGGGACGGTGCGGTTGCGAACAAGCTTCATTCTGTCAAGCCGGTCCTGGGGGAGTGGCAGTCAACCTACAGGCGGTGCAGGAGGGATGAAGTAGTCTTGTGTCGTGCCCGCATCGGTCATATATATTTGACCCATTCATTTATCTTATTGTAAATTTTAAGTTGATAAATCTGTGATATTTGTATTTTTATACAGTCCTTTACACTGTGTTTTATTTAACTTTTGTATTTTTATATTGATGTGATTTCACATTTCATGTTTTCTGCATTACCCAATAGCCGATGTATTTTTCGTGCTGGGGTGTCGTTAAACATTTATTCATTCAAAAATGTCAGAGCAGCGAACATGACCTTCCACTTCGAATGTTTTAGCTCAACTGATTATTCTTGAATTTAAATTAAGTATATATCGTTATTTATTATTTTATGAGGTAATTATATTGTATGACGTCATTAGATAAAAAAGAGGATGTGATAGATCCACACCTACATCTTTCGGAAAAAAGAAAATCCTTTGGATACTTGGTTGGCTTTTGGCTTTTAATCCAAAATGACCTTTGACCCCTGGAACCGAAGGTGATTGGGCGTACGCCCTGCGGATCATAATTCCAGTGAATGTTTTGGAATTATTTAAATTTCATCCAATGTTAATTATTCAGTTTTTAAAACATTTTGACTTCTATACACAATTTTAAGATATACTTGATTTCATATATAGTATTATACTTCCACCCCACAGCTCTTTACACTGTGGTTTTACATAAGTGTATACATAAATAATGTGTTCATATACTTACCATTTGTGACACCCAATAGCCGATATGTATTTTTGTGCTGGGGTGTCGTTAAACAAACATTCATTCATTCATTCATTGAACCCATGAACATGATTTCAGGAGTAATAGTTTCTAAATTAAATATCTTAAAGGGACATTCCCGAGTTTGCTGCATTGTAAGATATTTCCTACTAATAAAATATTTCTACGATTAAACTTACATATTAAATATATTTTCTTGTTTGGAATATCAATGTCTGTATATTAATGTGTTTCTGGTCGTCTTAATAGTTGTAAGAAGCCCACACTGGATTTCGTACGTATGAAAAATTACTTTTTTAGAAAATAAAATTAAAATTAACTTAATACAAATATTAGAACGATCAGAAACACGTTTAATATACAGTCACTAATATTCTAAACAAGAACATATATTTAATATCGTAGAAATATTTTATTAGTCGATAACATCTTAAAATATTGCACCAACTCGGGAATGTCCCTTTAAGGCTTAATGTTTCGTGTTTTCAAAATAAATGTCCTAATTACTAATATGATGGTTGTTCTCAAAGATGGACGGAATGGGTCATTGTAATCTTACACAAGAAAAAGAAACTGTGAACAGAGCATATCGATTTCTTATGTATTATATGCATATCATGTTGCATTAAAATTCTGAATCATGATAATCTGTTGAGTCGTGTTGACTATTTAGGAATAAGGAATTGAAACTGATTTATTTGTCCTTGTTCTGTTTTAAACAAGTACATTATATTTAGTTATATGATTTCTCCATGGACACAAACCTGTGAACTGAATGTAAAAGTGACAACCACATGGCACAGGGTTGTCACATTTATCATAATATACATGTTAAAAATAATAATAATGACACAACAGAAAATGTGAACAACTGTTGTTTTCTACCCAAATATATCTTACTACAGTTTTTATAAATATATATTTTTACAAACAAGATTAACTTTGATTATCGGTGTACTGTAGTTAATACTACTAACTCGAATCATAGCAACCCAACAGAAACAAAAGAAACCTAACGTAAATTTAATTTCAAAGGGACATTCCTGAGTGTGTTGTATTGTACGATGGTTCAGAGTAATAAAATATTTCTATGATTAAATTTATACATTAAATATATTTTCTTGTTTAGAATATCAACGTCTGTATACTTAATGTGCTATTGGTCGCCTTAATATTTTATAAGAAGCCCAACTGCATTTCGTCTTCAAATAATTTCGTACGTACGAAAAAATATTTTTTAGGAAATAAAATGAAAAGTAAGTTAGTAGAAATATAGGTTTAATATACAGCCACTAATATTCTAAACAAGAAAATATATTTAATATGCAAGTTTAATCGTAGAACTATTTTATTAGTCGAGAACATCTTAAAACATTGCACCAAACTCGGGAATATACATGCTTCACACTCGGTAAATTCGAATTACTGAGTTGAAATTAAATCGGTGTAGGTTTGTATCCCGTGCCCGTCAACATGTACTAGAAAATTGGCTTTAAATCACGTGGCAGTATCATGAAACAGACAGTAGAAATGGCTGGAGTACGTCGCTATACTATGGAGAAAAGCGTTTAATTAGGAGATAAACATACGCTGATTTCATTTTCGAGGTATGCTATCGTGCGTTAGATACCTCTAAATGTCATTTAAAACCGAACGCGTTAGCGTGAGGTTTTAAATGTAACATTTAGAGGTATCTAATCCACGATAGCATACCTCGAAAATGAAATCAGCGTATGTTTATCTCCATTCTACCATAATTAAAACGTATTCAAAGTTAGAACTATTTTTAATACTCGGAGGAAATAGGAGTGAACAGTGCTTATGCGGATAATGTTGAAATGTTTTTTTGTTTTTGTTTTGTTTTGTTTAACGACGCACTCAACACATTATAATTACGGTTATATCGACGTCGGACATATGGTTATGTCGAGAAAAACACCCAGTGGTTAGCTGACGGGGATCGATCCTAGACCGACCGCGCACCAGGCGGTCACTGTACCACTGGGCTATGCTGCCCGCTAATGTTGAAATGTTAACACCTGTTGGCAGTATAAAAACATAATAAATAAATACATATGACCGTAGAACTTGGAACAAATATTTAATCTTATCTATTTTATTAACAGATGTAAAGAAAAATCCATAAACAAGAATAAATAACACGTTTGTTTGAAATTTAATAAATCACTCCCACACCCCTCCCAAAAGTCGACTAAGCCGCAACGTTTAACGCAGTCTTAATTCTGAAAATAATTAATTACATTACAGTACCTGTCCTCAATTTGAAAACATCCAGACATCCCAGCCCTTATATCTTTTGAAATATTCAAAGGCTTGAAAAAAAAATGTATATTTTTTGAAATATTCAAAGGCTTGAACAAAAATGTATAGATCCATTTATACCCCCACACTATGTTCAATTTTCTGTTGATTTTTAAATATTAACTGGAATACAGACGTCATTCAAATTAGTTATATTTTACAATGCTTCGCCACATCATAAATAAAAACCGGTTACTAAACTTGACCCCTGTCAAATTTCTACAACAAACCAGACAACGCTGTTCACAGGTTGGTAGTTTTTAAGTTTTGGATATGTTTTATTTACTGTGTACGAAGCCAAAACAAGAGTGCGAAAAGTGACTGTCGTCGACCGTAACAAAATTGAATCGTCTGCTATAACTAGGCAGCGTAGGCTACAGTATTATAAAGCTATTTTTACATTTCTTCTTGTTAAAACTGCTCCTTTTGTACTTACTTTCATTATTTTATTGTGTTGGCAACTCTACATACATTTCGTTTTCAAACCAGTCTGAATATATATCAAAAACGTCCTGAAGCGTACCAATGTGAAAGGTGCCACTTTGTTTGGCTGACATGTTTGTAAATATACGCGAGTAAAGTGGCCTAATTAAATCTTAGGTATATCTCTCCATGATTAGATACCTACGATTTAAGGTAACTAGCCAATCAGAATCGAGTATTTTCCAAAGTCATGGTAGAATGTGATATCAACATGTATAAACATTATACACATCATATAATTATCGGACAACGAACCTACTTATTTTGTTGTCTTCACGTGATCAAAACGACGACAGTGTAAAATATATTTTTTCATCTTACCTGCATTGTACGAATTTAACAACAAAACCGACGAAATCTTAATAATAGTGAAGTCCTAGCTGTTTGGTTCAGTGTAAAGATAACCAACCAATCGTGTTTTTATTTATGAAAAGTATTCCAGGAAGTTCATTGTGAACAGAATGGAAATGTTTGTGGCATTGTGGATTGGATTCATAAACAATTAAAATGGCAGAGTAAAAAAACCAAAAGTCAAGTGTGATTTGTTCAATTTAAAGTTACATTCTCTGGTTACCATATTATAACATCATGTACAAATATGAAATACAAACTCAAATGCACTTAAAAAATCCCAGCCTGTTGTCAGTTTCAGTTAACACGTGCGTTTGTCGATTTCAAAGTGTAGGGTTCGTCTCGAAACATTAAAAGAGAAATCTTGCACTGTACGGAGAACGTTCGTTGAGGATAAGCTACTAGTCTTTCGTTAAAACCGGTTTGATCCTGACAACGTATTATCGACAATCGTACTTCAGAATTCATATTTTATAAAGTGTTAGCAGAACTTTCAAAGTTTCGTTTGTATACTAGTAACACATTAATCATGTATATATGTAGCAGAGTCATTTTATTGTACATAAGATATTTTAACATTCTTTTAAGTAAATGTCAGCAGTTAGCTTGGTTGCAATACCAAGCTGTGCACCTATTCACTTGAACACAGAAAATGCTCACTACTAACATTCTTTCTTTTGTTGGGTATTTTCTTTAGCTTGGGTGTTGATTAACATCCAGGGTAAAATTTTTAGAGGTGTTAGGATCTGGGCACTTTCAACTCAAGATATTCAGACGAGACAGTTGTCAACATTTTGTGGGTTACAATAATTAAGATTTAATAAGGTTAGTAAATGTTTTATAGTGTTCAACTAAATACTATCATAACATTCCATAGTTTATATTGCGAAAGTTAGTTGTTTTAATATATAAAACTAAATAGACTTTATGTGATAATGTTAAATGAAATAACTGTTAACTAAATGAAACATTTAAAGATATGTGCGCGTGTGTGCATGCGTGCGTGTATTCAAAAGTATATAAAAAGTTATATATTATGGTGAGTAAGTGAAGTGGGTAGTGTGTTTGTTTTATAAATTATTATGTATATAATACTTATCTTTATTCTATATCGTATAGATAATACTTATTAATAGATGCCCATGTGTTTATGATATGTTATTATTTTATAGGCATATGAACATGTTTTAAAGTGTGGTGGCTTACAAAGGATAAGAATGGCCCCTGTCCCATATACTTGGTAAGCTACAGATATATTGTTTTGTACAAGTCTTTAGATAAATGAATATTTATAGATAATTGATATATTTAGGTATGTGCTGTGTATTATTTAATACACAGGTAGGTTTATATTTTCAATGCAGATATGGATAGCATCTATTGTGTATAATTTAAATGTATTTGAATGTGATTATATGATATTTGTGTATAACTGATTGTTATGTACATATTATGTTACTGATTATATTTATCAGGATTACCGTGTAGTATAATTCTGGTCAATGTGTTAATTCTTAATGTGTATTGGAGATATTTAATATGATTAATATATGCATTAATTATCATGTATATGTTCAGATGTATGTGTAGATTTGTTTCTTTTAGCCTACATAGTATTTATTATTGTATTATGTTTATATTTTAGGGCATGTTTCGATGATCTGATGTTTTTGATGATTTGATGACATGTAACTATGTGAATAAACAAGCATCCAAAAGAACCTGCAGTTTGTGTAATTAACACAATACGGAAAAAAATCCACCTGCTACATATATATATATTTTTTATAACATATACTAAAGCAGACAATGAACGTTTTAAAATCGACAAATTCAAGTAAATATTATTTCGTTTGGAAAGGGTAAAGTTAGGTTTGAGTGTGTGCTTAACGACATCAAAGTTAGAGTATACTGATTTAATAATCATCCGATGCCATACAATTGTAAATACAATGTGTTGAGTGCGTCGTTAAATAAAGCATATCCTATCCTTCCTTCCATCTGCTGTTTGATGTCTAACATTTGGTAATTTTGACATATAATGTTAGAGATGAATCGGGTGTATGTGCAGGGGGAGAGTATTAGAGGTCAAAATCCTTACTTGCCCAAGCTTAAAACAAATGTATTTTCTGAGGGAGCATGGCCCCATATAAACTTAGCTAAACACAGTCTATAACCCCAAGCCCGCTGAAATCCCTGCACACGCGCCTTAGAAACCCACTACAAGGAATCGTTTATGTACCATCCCACAGACAGGATATCACATACCATGTTTTTTTATATACCCGCCGATGGGTATCGATCCTAGACTGACCGCGTATTTAAAAAACAATAAAAAACAAACAAACAAAAAACACAACACAACAAACAAAACGCACCTTTTTAGGTCTAATTAATGAATAACAATAGCATATCGTCTTGAAAAATGTTACGTAAATCGAACACAATACCTACTACCTCTACCCCAAGATCGTTGCATAATTAGTAACACACCCTCACATGTAACGAGTATGCCAACTGTGCAGCTGGACACTGTCAAAATTTGAAGGCAAATCCCCCACGCACCGACCCCTGGCTAGGCGTTGTTCCATACCACTATGGATATAAATGTTTTGTAGATATGAGACGACCCCTCAATCAAGACAGTTAAATTTGTTCCAAAATTTCGAAATCTCACGTGATCTCTTGTTGGGGAATTTCACACTTGTGATAAACCAATGAAAACCGTCAAGTGTCTCACTTTCAAAATAATGGCTTTGTTTTTGACCTCGATAAGCCAGCGTAGTAAAACTAATTATGAGTGCGGCGTCATATATGCACCAAACGTAATGAGCGGGCAGCTTGGCCCAGTGGTACAGTGCCCGCCTGATGCGCGGTCGGTCTAGGATCGATCCCCGTCAGCTGACCACTGGGGTTTTTTCTCGACATAACCATATGTCCGACGCCGATATAACCGTAATTAAAATGTTTTGAGTGCGTCGTTAAACAAACCCAAAAAAAAAAAAAAAAAAAGGGGATTTTCTGTTCTATATGCTTAAATAATAACAATATTCTAGGTTATTTTTCTCACTTCACATTGAGTAAACGGGTGTCACGGACGTGATAGCGCGCGCGCCCGTCAAAAACGAAAGTCTGCCTTGTCATAACTATACTGGTCAAGGGGAAATCATCGTCGGTTGTAGAAATTAAAACAAGGGCGATGGCCCAGAAATTATCTCCCTCATAGTGTCGCGTCGTTATTATAGGCTGCACTATACCAAACTAATTTCCGGCTGGGTCGAAGTTCGAGGCGCACGGAACTTTTGATAGAGAACTTTACACCACAAGTCCTGTGATTGGTTATAAATGTGAGTGTTTTGGTTGTCAAAACAATTTGTTTCATCTGGGCTAAAAATGTATGCAATTTCATTTGATGTTGTACCACAATTAAATAAACAATAAATATATGTCACAATTTTGTAGGCAGAATGCAATTTGTTTTCTTCATTTGCTAAAACTCTTATATTTGATTATTCCTTTGTTAATCAGTCTATAGGGAGCCTGTTAGTTGAATATCGGTTTTGTAAGATGTAATATGTATGTAGGATGCATTTTCTTTTTATATTATCTGAAATTACTGTCAGGAATACTACCAAAAGATGCTGTGATGGTTAGGTAAACAAATAACTCAAATGAAAGTGAAACTGCTTAATTTAAAGTAATGGGTAGGACCACAGGAGGAGCCTGTGTGATGGCCATGGGTTTACCGTCTCATTGAGTCTGTATCTAGGCCAAGTGTCAAAATTATGAAAGTTGTTTTTATGAAACACAGATGTTTAACACCAAGTTTAAAATTCATTTTCGGTTATTCTAAAGAGACTGCAAAGATTGTGTTGCAATATGAGATTTAATTAAATGCTTGAAGCATAACAGTACACACCCGTTTGGTTTTTCCTACTGACCCAAAATAAATTTGACTATAACAGTAAAATACTTAAAAAAATTATAATCTAAATTATTTTTACATAAACACCCTGAAACTGGAAATTTTAATATTCGATCATTTATTTATTACTTTTTAATTTAAAATAAATGTTTGTTGTTATGTTTTGTTTTATTGGGGGTAATTTTATCATTTTGTACACTCAAATTTAATTATTTACATATCAATCCTTCTTTTCTTCATTTGTTTTTTGTTTTTAGCACCAACTGCAGAATTTCGTACATGTTTATTATTTACTTTAATGTTTAGCCGTTCTACGTTTCAGTCACATGTATGCTCATAATTAGTTCGGGAATAATAGTTGATATACCGATCGGTGCGTTACGACAATACAAATTTAGACACTGTGTATGTAATACACGGACGCCATCAGTAGGAAAGTCTGATAATTTCCTATTAACGACAGCTATGTTTCGTTTAATTCTGTTGCATGGGTATTAGCAACAACTGTGTTTTGCGTTGCTGTCTGTTCATCCGCTACTTTATTCCAGTGGTTGATCATCTGAAATTGAAAATATAACGCATAGTTAAGACGAATATATACAATGTGTGATCTATCTATAATGTTCTTATTTCATACAGGTCGTCCAGTACGAGTATTACTAAACATCGGTCATAACTGTGACAAAACTTTAACAATGGGCAACCGAGAATGGTTTATCAAAGGCAAAGACTGTATACATATATTCCAGAAACAAGATCTGCATTATGATATCCGGTTTTCATTTCGTTATACAAAGAAAATTGCACAGCATTCAGTAGAATGTAGCGCGATGTAGCGGCACAACACTCTTTCACCTTTCATAATGTCCCTACCACCCACCCAGCATCACACACACACACACACACACACACACACACACACACACACTTAAATGGACATACCCTTGTTTCAGTTCATGAAAATTAACATTGTTTACTTTAATTTACAAACCTGTAACACATTTTGATGAAGTTACAATTGAGTGAAACATGAGTCTTTGACTTTGAAATGGTGAAATACCTTCTAAAATAGAATAACACTCGACTACATAACTGTTACTTCTCAGAGGCACGTGCCTTTTTAAAAATAAGAGAAATGCATTTTGTGATATTAAAAAACATCAGGATAACCAAAAACACTCCGAATGTACGGAAATGGATACTTTAAACAATAAAATTTAAGTAAAGTATTATTTCAGTTATCAAAAAACCTCTAATAGTAAAAACTATGTCTTAGTGTTTAAAAACAAGGGTATGTCCCTTTAATCAGATTAGGGTTTTCAGCTGTATTACCTTGGGCACAAAAATAAGACACTGCGTGATAGCAGTTCCCATGATTATGATGAAGGATGTGATGCCGTAGTTGAGGTTGATGTTGACCTTTAACGTGAAGAAGACCATGACGCCGAGGATGGTGAGAACCAAGACGTTGTAGATGCAGATGCCGATCATCTTGGAGTCATTCAGACATTCAACCTTCACCTGATCAACAAGGACAATATTTTTGGTAATTATTATCCACATGGGTCATCATAATCGAGTTAATAAATTGATACGCAGCACCAGTATACTCATATTCAGTGGTTGCAATAAAGATTTCATCATGCAACCTGCTAACACACCTACATGATAATATTTATCAATTATTGACCGTCAATGAGGGCAATATCATATTTTATGGACCGGAGAAATTGATATTGACCGAGGCCAAATTCAAGACATTATAACTAGCAATAGTGCCTAAATCATATTAATAGCAAAATAAAACACAACATGTGATAAATCTAAACATACATTTATACCAATCTGATTAAAATTAGCTCTACTAGGTCTAGCCAGTCGATCTAACAGCATTGCATGGCCTGCCATGTCCAGGTGACATTGCATCTATAAATAACAATTTAAATATTGACCAATTACACTTCGCCTTTTATAGCGTTATTCGGGAGCATACAAATTCTAAAAATACCGGGCGAGACTATTTATGCAATAGGCGAACTTGTTGTTCTATTTCAACATTGAAAAAACAGAGGGAAAGTGCAGTGATAAACTTTGGATTGTATACTAGTATAAACAGATTGTATAGCTATACCATAATTTTTGTTAAAAAAAAAAAACAAAAACAAAAACAAAAACAATTGTGTGTCTTGAAACGAAGTTTATATAAAATGTCATATTGCAATTAGTTTCCGGCATACTTCGTTATTCTCCCGAATCATTTCGAATACCCTCGGTATAATTCCAAATGTTTTCAAATTCACTGGCAGGATTTTGCAAGTAAAGTTTTGATTGGTCGAATAAAAGGTCAACTGGACATGAGCTCCAACGGGCTGCTTCTGTCCTGGACAGACAGCTCATATAGCTGAGGTGTGTGCCCAAGACAGGCGTGCGCTATAACAGCTTGCTCTGAATGTGCACGTTAAACAATATTGAAAATGAAAAAAGGAAAAAAAAACGGGCTGCTGTTAGATCCACATGTAATAGTGGAGCTAATTTTAATTAGATTGCATTTATACTGACCTTTTTTTTGTCGTGTTTGCGGAATTAAACTCAGTATGACTAAAGATGCTGTCTTTTTGTTTGTGCTTGTTTACATTAGAATTATTAGCAGTTGACGTTGTATTACGTTACCTACTCATTAATTGGATAGAATTTTGTCTCATCTTTATTTTCATTGGTTAAATCTCCCAGGGCAATATCACTTTTGATGGACCGGTGAGACAGTCTCAGGGCAATATCACTATTTACGGACGGTCATGTGACTGCTTTTGACCAATAAGAATACAGATATATTTTCATTATGTAATAAGTGTTATATAGTCAATGCCTGATAACAAATATCAGGTTACTACGTTTGATATCGTTGTTAAAAAAAAAAAACCCACCCAAAAACCCTATAATATTATGAAACACTTGTCAGGATTTATATATTACCTTTGCTCTCGATCGAGCAATACAATAATCCTGACACTCATTTCGTAAAATCAGTACGACACACAACGTCGTATAATAATCTCTATATACTATGCACATAATTATGATAGACATACAGGAAACAGATAGAGCACAAGTCGTTAATAACTATCCGATGGCAAAATAGCGTGGGTTTAATGGGTTTAACAGCTGTGCACGTCCGGCGAAGGAAAATATTTAAACGTTGCCATATACGGCGATGATCACGAGTTATCCCAGAACGTGGAGTGGTGCATATAAAAGATCCATTGCTGCTAATCAAAAACAAGTAGCCCATGAAGAGGCAACAGCGGGTTTCCTCTCTCAACATCTTGTGGGGGTCTTTAACCATATATCCATAAATAAAATGTGTTGAATGCGTCGTTAAATAAAACATTTCCTTCCTTTCTTATAATTAATGTTTTAATTCGAAAATAATATAAACACCTTCTTTGTTTGGAAAGCGAGGAAACCGCCAAAGAGGAGCAGGATTCCCTGAACAGTAAACAGACAAGCAGTGAAATAAATCTGACGAGGAGACTCGCAGTGTTCGACCTTTCTCTGAAGCTCTGTATCCGCGACAGTGTCCACCTGAAAACCAAAAACACTTGTAAACAAAAGGTAC
>JAECMU010237764.1:0-11819 GCA_016106625.1 Dracogyra subfuscus | reverse complement strand
GAACAAGAATCTTCAGGTAACATTTCTGAACTCTGGTATATCAAACCAACAACAAACTTACACTGAACAGACATTTTTATTATTGGCATTTCCAACTTAGATAGAATATGCATATACATGCATGATCCCTTGCTGCTAATGGAAAAACCAAGTGTCACAACTGCACATACCGACCTTGGTGGCATGGGATTTTTAATCCAGATACCGACTCCAAACCCTGAGTGAGTGTTCCGTAAGGCTCAATGGGTAGGTGTAAACCACTTGCACCGGCCAGTGATCCATAACCGGTTCAATAAAGGCCATGGTTTGTGCTATCCTTATCCTGCCTGTAGGAAGTGCAAATAAAAGATCCCCTTGCTGCTAATCGGAAAGAGTAGCCCATGAAGTGGCAACAGCAGGTTTCCACTTATAATCTGTGTGGTCCTTAACCATATGTCTGACGCCATATAACCATAAATAAAATGTGTTGAGTGCATAGTTAAATAAAACATTTCTTTCTTTCTTTCAATTGCACATGTATAAAACCTTAGGTCTGACATCCAATAACCAATAATCAATGTACTCTAGTAGTGTCAATAAACAAAAGACACTTTCAACTGAGATTATTTGCCACACATATTTAGGTTTGCTCAGTGAGACAGAACTGTTATGCTGTCTGGTTCGCACAATTCTCGCTATGAATTGAAAATCAAAGCAATGTCATTTTTCTCACACTGTCTTTGTGTTTGTGTGCTACTAACAGCTGCATACAAAATCTACATGTATGCTAGACAAAGGTCAAACTGTGACAACGAAAGCTACTGATTCTCCAAGCTACTGATTCTCCGTCTGGTGAGATCTTGTTTCAAATGTGCGCCTCACATGATTTCGGATAGTCTGTTCTGGCACTGCATACATTTTGGCAGCCTTACTGACAGACAATTTCTTCTCAACTACATCTAAGCAAGCCTTTGCAAGCAGAGTAGGAGAATAACTGCGATACCTTCCCCGTTTTGTCATCAGATAATCCTGCAAAAAAGACATACACTTATGTAAGCACTAGGCACATTTGTTACCATGGCTGTGAAATTGATGCTTGTGGGTGATTATGGATATTTAGTGACTGGACAATAACAGAGTTACCGAACTTGGTCCATCTGACTATAAAAGCTGAAGAAGAAAACTTTATCAATATCAAAACGGATTAAACCATTTTATATTTACAAAATACTGAGTTATGTAAATCTAGTTGGAATTGCAAGTGAGCATATTTTCAATGAACCAACAACTTTTATATGTAATGTAGAGGGGATGATTTGGAGTAATCCTGGAAACGAATAGAATTGAGGAATTCAGTAATAGGAATAGAATTCACAATTTTTGCTGTTTAATATTTGTTATTAAAGCCACAAACCAGGGACAGGACAACTCATTTTAAAAATATTTTCGATATTTGGTACACAAGTACGCCAGCTATCATACATACAATTTAATAAACTATTTTTGGAACCACAAACTATGTTTAATGGTAATTTTCACTATTTTATCACACCATGATAACAGCTGGATCTGGGATAGCCCATGCAAACATGTCACGTGCTGCTGAATCAAGTGCTGTGTTACAGGATCAGAATACAAGCTACAGAAACCTGATGTGCCAAGTATGCATACTGAAAAATGGTAAATCAAACAGTAAGCCTAACACAGTGAATATTGTGAGCCATGATTAACCATTATCCATAAAAGCTGAAATAGCTCAAATATAATACTAGGGTCAGCAGACTATAAAACAGACAAAGTGTTTATTCCTCTTTCGAGTTTCCATTAAACAATGAGAAAACAATAATAGTTAACTCATAAAGTTACAAAATAAGAATTATAAATGAACTAACTACAAACCACGGACTATTTGATAAATCAAGTTTAATGTCCTCTAAAATATCAGCACAGAATAAATATTTTGCACACTAGTTATCATTGGTTCATTGAAATCCAGCATTCATAAAACATAATACATATGTATTGTTAAAAATTGTCAACATGTAAATCAATAGGCCTAAAATGC
The DNA here is from genome assembly GCA_016106625.1 of Dracogyra subfuscus. Classification (NCBI taxonomy): domain Eukaryota; kingdom Metazoa; phylum Mollusca; class Gastropoda; order Neomphalida; family Peltospiridae; genus Dracogyra; species Dracogyra subfuscus. Next base: position 9,775 of record JAECMU010237764.1, on the reverse strand, counting down.
CTGAACAACTAATAATATTAACACCAATAATAACAAAAATATATAAAGAGCAAATGGTGCGTGACAAGTTTACAATCAAATTGGACTTCAAATTGGAACTACTCAACAATTTATTCGAACCATTGAAAACTACACTGATCTCCATGTACCATGTATGAATACAGGATAACCAGCCTTGGTGGTGTAGTGGTTAAGCCATGTAACATAAGGCTCGTAGGTACTGGGTTTGCATTCTGGTACCAGTTTCCACCCAGAGCAAAGAAAGAAAGAAAGAAATGATTTATTTAACGACGCACACTCAACACATTTTATTTACAGTTATATGGCATCAGATATTGGTTAAGGGCAACACAAATTTTGAAAGGAAACCCACTGTCGCCACTTCATGGGCTACTCTTTCTGATTAGCAGCAAGGGATCTTTTATTTGTGCTTCCCACAGGCAGGATAGCACAAACCATGGCCTTTGCTGAACCAGTGTTGTGGATCACTGGTCGGTGCAAGTGGTTTACACCTACCCACTGAGCCTTGCAGAGCACTCCTCAGGGTTTGGAGTCAGTATCTGGATTAAAAATCCCATGCTTTGGTACCTACCAGCCTGTTGACTGATGGCCTAACCACGACGACAGTACCACCGAGAGCAAGTTTAACGACTCAGTGGCATAAAATTAAGGCCACAACAACGACTTCTCTCTTATTAACCACTAACCCTAACTGGATAAAAGCACGAAAATAAATATAAGCAAACAACACAGGATAATATATTAATAACAAATGAGATACCAGTTACTATCAAATGTATGTATTGAGTAAAATATTTTTTTAAATAATGTGATAAATGAGAATTAAATTCATGAAGGACATAAAATTGGATAAATAGTACCAAGTTTGTTATATAATTTAGCGCTTAAATTAATTTTTCTCTAAACACTTTTTTATATATCGATCCAATAATATATAGAAACAATGTAAACAACTTTATATATTATTTTCAGTATTGCTATAACAATGTACAGGGTATTTCATTCTTGATCATAGATAATTTTTAAAACTTAAAAGTTTTATTTATTCAATTAAGAAACATCCCGATTTAATTATGCCTAGTAATTATACTCAAATGTGTTAACTTCACATCCTTTTTTTATAACTTCATTATAAAATATGTCACACTTAGATAAAATGACAACCATCACTAATAGCAAAACTGTTAACATGTTGACAAGTTCATTCTGAAATTTAGTCATGGACATTAAATTTAGTCACTGACATTAATCGTGGTTCCAACAATATTTTGTACAAAATATATATATATACAGACACATTGATGAACAGTTTCGTGAATATTAATTAGCTTTCACTGAAAATAGTTTATGCTATTAGTAGAGTAACAGCAACAAATTATATTTCAATTTGGTGCAAAACTGCACGTGTTATATCCTCCTTTACAAATACAAATATTAAAGTGGTAGACGCATTCAACTTTCTGTTTCTTGCTGGATGTTCTAGTGGTTTGTTAATACATAAAGATGTCTGTTCACAATACCAAGCTGTAAAATCTTCTAGAATACCCAGTAAAACAGTCCTTGTCATTTACCAAGGACTTATTCTCCATGTATTTCATTGGTATAACATAATCACACTGTATAATAGGTCCGTGGAGGTGGTCATAGTAATATTACTTATCAGTAAGTATTAAATAACAGCAAAATAACAATTTATGGAATTATGCAAATTTCCCCATGTCCAAATAATGCTTGTTTCACAGTAACATTTAATTATTTTTACTGTGTATTAGTACTGTACATGAACCATTTAACATCCTGTTGTTGCAGTATTAACAGTAAAACAGTACGTTAATAAACAGTGTTTGATCTCATGTCACTCATTCTGTAATTAACAAATTTATACAAACTTTTTCTCGTATTATTTACAACCAAAGAACTACTGATTAGGTTCCTGAAAAAAATAACAAAGCTTTAACAACACAACTAGAGCACATTAATCAAGCTATTGGATGTCAAACATTTGGTAATTTTGCCATAGAGGAAAACTGCTAAATGTTTTCACAAGTTACAAGGGATCTTTTATATGCATAATCCTACAGACAGAATAACACATACTACTAGTAGGTACTACGACCGTTGATATACCAATCATGATGAACTGACTGGAACAAGAAATAGGAACAAATAAAAAACGCAGAAGCCAAATATTATCTGATAAATGTTTCAATGTTGAATTTTCCATTATTGTATATCGGTAACATACAGAGATTTTAAAGTACACACTTTAATGTGAGCCGTCAGTGGTCCCTTGTTGTAGAATGATCTGCCACATTTGGAGCACTTATAGGGACGGATGTTTTTATGCAAATTGAGGTGATCTTCATAGCTTGACCGCTGAATGAATGTTGAAGAGCATACGTTGCAAGAATACCTCACTTTGTTGGCATGTGCCAAGTACATATGACTACTTAAACCACTCTTGTTAACAAACGACCGTCCACAAGAGTCGCACAAAAACACTTCCATCCCCTGCACTGGGTTAAGATTCTTAACCGACGGCTTGGTCACTTCTGTGGTGATCGGAGATTCATTGCGCACATCAATCTGTGACCAATTCATCTACAAAAATTAAACAATAAACCTCAGAATGTGTTCTTGTTTTTGCATGTACATGTATATATATTCCTATCAGTGTTTCTGCCAGAAATAAATTTTTGGGTATGGCACTACGGAATTGAATGCAATCACAGTCAACAATGGGTATGGGGTACCTCATCCAAAAACAGAAAACAAGTTAAGTTTAGGCTTAGTGTTAAGAAAATCATACAGTAATGATAAAAGTAATTAATTTATCAAAAGGTTAACTTTAAAAAATAATATTTGGGGTTTTTAGGAGTCACTGGATCATAAAAATTATGTTTTAACAGTGCTAACAGTTTAAAAATCAAAGGTAAGCAATAAACTATTTTCCTGAAATTACATAGCACTGTTAGCAGAGCAATTGACCTCAGTGGAAAACAAATCTGCAAGGTATTATTAGATTTACATAATGTCCAAAGCCTATATATATATACATGTGACAAGGCGAGCAGTTTTTCGCCCAAACAGGAATCATTTTGTGCAAACGAGAGCAACTGCAATCATAAATAAACAGAGAATAACTAGTTAATGATATCAGATATCTGCTTTATGACAGTAAGAATGACATTTTTTGCGAGGCTTTGCCAAACGGAATTTCTCATTCAGCCTATACATGATAAAGCAAATATCTGACGTCATTAACTGGTTATCTTCATCCTGCAGGAAAATAAAAATTAAGGGGAAAAGCTATTATTTCTGTTATTTTAGCCACTGTACAATGACGTAGAGGTAAAATGAATGATCGTGTAATATAGATATGCGTGTGACATCACTTGCTACTAACAGGATATGACAGCTATATCTGTTATCATAATCTGTCAATAGAAATGGTGGTTAAACTTACAGGATAAATATGAAATAAGTATTTTGTGATTCCATCTCATAATCTTAAAATGTTTGATTCACAGAAATATGGAATTCTGAACAAACTTGCCAGTCGTACCATTTGTATAAAACTAGTAAACCATTTTGGAATCTGGACAAGCGAAGCAGAGTCTGATACCAACACTGTTGACAAGTTTTATAAAAATGGTATGAAAAGCAAGCTAGTTTAGTATTTTATTTATTACAAACTAACTGCAAATAAGCTACAACGCAGAAGTAAGCAGATGTCAAGACCCCCTGGATGTTATTTTTCAACAAACTGGGTTAGCAAGTGTTGATCTGTTACATGGGGTATTTTAAAAATAACACATTTTGCATTATGTAATTGTTGAATGGTCCCTCATATAAAAGTTTAAAATTCTGTTTTGTTTAACGGCACTACTAGAGTACAGTGGTCACTCATTTATGCCAGATAAACAATTATTAGGAACAGGTAATAGATTCATATATATTTCTTTGAAAAGACTGGTTACACTACACATATGCACGTATATTGACGTGTATTAGCAGACTCCTAGTATAAGCCAACCTCTTAGTTTGACCCTAAATATCAAGTACAAAATCATCGGCCTCATGTATAAGCCGAATTCATCTTTTGTCCAGTTGTACACTGTATTGATTTCAGTAATACTGTCAACAAATAGACTTGTCTTTTCTTTTTCATTATATTTTCTTTCCCATTAATTATTAGAGACAAGGTAATCGTTAATGCCAACTTATGGCAACGCTAACATCTTCCATGCCGTGCAAAAATAATTTAACAAGAAAATAAACAATTCAAGCTGTAACCACATATCACTGCACATAAGTAATTTAATTATGCACTGGACAGCAAATAATAAACTCATTGAGGCATGTTTAATCCCTGTTTTCCACCCTACACAGAACGATTCTGTGGTCCATGGCTGTTGTTTACACAAAAAACATGTGATCCAATCAAATAAGAGCTTACAAAATGATATAGACAAAGGTGTCAAACAAAGATGGCGGAACACATTTTTACCATTGAAATGACAATAAAACAAGTAATGTTTTATTATTACTCATCAAACTATTAATGCATTCAAGAACAAAAAACTACATAATATTGCATGGTGGGGTGTTTTATTTATACTGTGCACAAATTATTGTTACATAAGCTTTGAAAGGCTGTAAGGGTCTGATCAAAATTTGTAAGTTGAGGTCGGGAATTTTTTCAATTGGAATTTTATGAACCAATTTGTTGCCTCTGTGTATAAGCTGACTGTCTTCTTTTGGAAAGTATTTCTAGACTTCAAAAGCTGGCTAATACACGGCAATCTATGGTAACTCAATGCAATGTAAAATAGAACATGTTTCACATTAGCACATGAATTTTGTTTAACCTTCAATTTTCAAACGGTTTACATGTAATTTTTTCTTCACTTTTAGAACATGAGGGTCTTGTGTCTTATATTATTGCAGACATTTAATTTCGGTAGGCTTTTTTAAGTATTCCGCCAGAATAATCAAATGATGCAATATATATATTTTTTAATTCCATTTCATAATCATATGCTTTCGACTCTAAATCTGGGATTCGCGGAAGCATGAAACTGTACTAAATGGCAGCCTGTTATTATTATTAAAAGACAATTGCTTGGCTTGCAGGGGTTGAATTTCGCAAACCCACTAGTTCGAAAATGCCATTATGTCCCAAGCTTTTGATTCATAGCACCTAATTTTACCCCTAATAATAACAACACTGTATTGCTGTCCTATACATATTTCCATCAAAGGCAATCATTACAAAGACCAAACCAGTCACAGGGATGAGAATATTTAGTACATTCGGTCATCAGTACAAAATCACAAACATTGTTTAAACATTTGTCATTTCTGCGTTATTTATTTATTGTTATCACTGATGTAGTAATAATGTGATGACTGGAACAGCTGATACTCTGATAGATCTATAACCTGGTTATGATTCGCCCATTTTCCCCCAAGTTACATGTAAACTCAACTATAGTGAACACAGTGTTCCTTTGCCATGTGCAATATGAACAAAAGTCTAAGTCCAAAACACCATCAGCTTCTGATCTCAATTATTCCTCAAGGAATACTTTGTTTCAATGAAATGCATTAAAACAAATAATAATAATACAAAATAATCATAAAACATTTACCGACAGGGTTTTATTTCTGAAATTTGACTTGACTCCCATGGCTTTCAACTTGGGAATTTTGCGTCGTTTTACAAAATAATTGGGAATTTTGTGTTCCCTTTCAAAATCTTGTTAAAAGCCTCAAAAATATTGATTGTTGTTTATTCTTATCGAAAGCGATCAATGATTTAATAAAAAGCAATAGAAAAGAGCTTCAAGAATATTAAAAGGAAACATATACAAATTGGGAAGTTTTAGCATTCATATTGGGATTTTTCAAACTCCAAATTGGGAGAAAAAAAACGACATAGCCTTGGGGGATGGTGCCGATATTCGGAGTCTAGCAACATAGGTGATAAAACGCTGACCGATGTAGTTAATAACTGGTCACAGAAATGTAATAAACCTAAGATATTACTGCTAAAAGACTCCTCTTTTCAGCCTTAAACTGTCAAACCAGGGGCTATAATCACAAAGTTCTCTTAGGCTCTGCTAGATAACAAATCATCCTCTTTGCAGTTCTTTTTGCACGGCACTGTGAGATCACAAAGTTAGTGAATTGGGCCCCAGAATCCCATTGTAATATATTGTAATATAGTGTAGTTGTCACACTATAAACTTTTGTATCTTTCTAATTTACAAGTGGGATGTTAATATTTACAGTGCTCAATGCTAGTATATGACATATATTCACTTGCTGCTGGCTGGTAAATGACATATATTCACTTGCTGCTGGCTAGTAAATGACATATATTCACTTGCTGCTGGCTAGTAAATGACATATATTCACTTGCTGCTGGCTAGTAAATGACATACATTCGCTTGCTGCTGGCTAGTAAATGACATATTCACTTGCTGCTGGCTAGTAAATGACACACATTCACTTGCTACCTTCTAGTAAATGACATATATTCATTAGCCAAATCTCTTCTTTCACTCGCCAGTTTTACCTAACATATAATTTCATAAAATAAATGTATGGCAATGCCCCGTATTCGACCACTTAAGAAAGAAAACAATTGGATCAAGTTTTGTTTGTGTATTATACCCTGGTTAAAGCATTATCCGAGTACCACAAGGAACAGTATGAATTAACTGACCAGACGACCCAGTATCAACCATTTCTAATTAACTAAGATAAAACTCGTTCTGAAGTTACAAACATTTTCTTACGTTTATGGTCTGCTATTAAAATAGCATTTTTAGAAGAAAGTTTGTTTACACTACTACGAATATTAAAAATACATATACTCTTCAATTAAAAAGGAATATGGAAATACACTGGTTGAATATTAATGCTGTTGTTCTAACATTTGTTTTGTATTTTTTGTACAATGTTTGATAATTCCAAGTCATATTCTTCTCAATATCTGTGCCAATAAAGAGCATATTTAAAATAATAAGATAAAGTCCAACAAATACTAGTTACTGTATAGCAGGGTTGGGGAAAAGCCATTTTTTGCCGGTCTGGGACCGATTCTCGATCTCTGAGACCGAAATTATTATTTTTAAACGTACGTTTGCCGGTCCCACTTTTGTCATTCTTGTCGGTCCGAAGCACTTGTCTATTTCTATTATTGAATCAAATACCAGTACGCCAAATGGATCGGCCTACCCAGACATCGGTATCTCGTACAGGATTTAAAATAATAAATAAATAGTGGTCAATATTGCTGGTGTTTCAGACGTTTGTGATTTTAAAGTCTGCCAAAGTATATTGCCAGTCACTGAAGTTGGACCTACTGTAGTGTCAATCGACTGCCACTAGGCTACACATTTGTTCAAAGTCCGGTCAAGAGATTAAACACATGTTAAAGATAGCACCATTCTTAGTTTAGAGAGCCATCAAGGTATTACATTCAAATTAAAACAAAGGACCAGAATTTGCAACTGGTTACAATCAACACCTGTCAACACCTATGTACGGAGCTCTGTTGGGTCGAGTGTGCTAGTCCCAAGCGAGATGCTTTTGTGCAATACAAACTGCTTAAAATAGCATAAAATATACTGAAATATTCAAAAAATGTATTTATTGTTGACTGTTCAATGTAGTTTATCCAATAATTATAAAGGATTTTAAAATTAACAAAAGGTTTCCACCTTTTTTGTTTACAAGTGGGAGTAAGCAGAACAGCTACAAGAGCCAGTAGGTCAAATTTCATCCAATCAGTGATAACGTTATTACTCTCTCTGTCTAAACATGCGGTATCTCTGGCTGTCAATTGCTTCAACGGTGCGATCTTTTATTAATTTTAAGGACACAGTAATGAATACTTGTACTTTTTATACATATATGGGAATTAAAATTCATAACTTTTGTTCTTTTTTTTAATATTATTTATTCCATTATGTAAAATATATATATGGTACAATTTGTGGGGGTTTTTTACTGATGCAATAATAAAAAAATAAAAAAATAAAAAATTCATGTTGATCGTTTCGCATTCATGATTCAAGAAAAAACTATACAAATGTCACTATGATTTAAAAAAAACCCCACCTATTTGGCAAATATAATCTTTTTTTTTATTCCTTTCTTTTTTCCCTCCCACCCCCCACCCCCCGGTTGTGACAACAAGTGGGACCAATTGACAATTTTATTTTTCCCCACCCCTGCTGTATAGTAATCTTTAATGCACCAAAGACACAGACAGACCAGGTACAGTGGAAGCAAGTAGACATTGGTGGGGTGGGGTGGGTGGCAGAATGAGATCCAGTGTGTAAAACAAAATTGCTAGGGCATGTGGGGTATGGTCCCAAATATAATTTTGAAACCAGATATCCTGAAATTTAATTTCATGCATTCTACAAGTTAACAATAACATTCATCTTTAACTTTAAGATTTATTACCAATAAAACAATTTATTCAAAATTATTGGGGGCGGGGGTACTCTCCACCTCACTTGCACCATCGTGCCTGCAGACATTAGCGGTCTGAGTCATGACAACCTTACCCAATCGACAGCTAAACATTCTGTTCATAATATCAGGTCAAGAGAAAAGAAAAGTTTAATAAATGCATCTATAATGAATTCATATGATCTAAACCAGAGTTTAGCATAATAAAAAAAGGAAGTAACAATAATTCTTTCGAAATGCTGTTATACTCATTACTAAGATATTAATAACTTATGATTTAATTGGCATGTTCAACTTGTTTATGCTTACTAGACCCAATATTTTGTACTTGCCAGTTGGCTACTACATTTTGACAAACAGTTGCCTGTGAACAAACGTTACTCGCAAATAAGCCCCGATTTATAATTAATATATATCCATGCCTGAGCCCCGTTCCCCAAAGCGATCTTAGCCCTAAGATCAACTTAAGTGCATAGGGTAGCTATGCACCTAAGGTAATCTTAGGGCTAAGATCGCTTCATGGAACGTGGCCTTGAACCTTGACAGTAGAATACTTTTGTTGAGTATGAAACAAACATCCTCCCCCTAACCCGATTCATAAAGCAAAAACACGGGAAACAATAAAGACATAAAACCAATATTTGTATGCAGTGTGCAGGATAGACAACAGTCATTTTGCATGTTGTACAGCACTAAACATTACAACATTATGTTCAATATTCATACACATTTAACTAACAAGCAGTTGTCAAAACCTGTCACGTCTCCTCTGTCTGTTAGGCAGATTTGCATTTTACTGCGTAAGATTTTCGGTGCAGTTACCGGTATATGCATACAGGTATTTGTAGACTGATGCAAGCTAGATACACAGACTACTTTTAGTGAGGACCTCCAGAATATCAACATTCAACTACAGACCTCCACAAACAGCATGAACCATCTTTGATTTGTGGATCGGTTGTATCCAAATTTTGTATTGGGCAAGAATTTATTTATACATTTGTACACTTTTAAATTAGGCGTATCATAAAATATTGTTTGTTTCCGGTTACCCGACCGACCCCAATTTGAACCTGCCGACCCTAAAACCTTTTTTGTACATCCAGTGTTTTTTTTTAATACAACGATTCCACGAAAGCATTCCATAACTATCACAAGCACTAATTTGAAGTGTCGTTTTCCGATTTGCGGACATATATCGGTGGTTTTATTGTCGCATATTTAGTTTTATTGGCGACTCGTTAGCCACGAAATGTTTCCT
>JAECMU010237731.1:0-11952 GCA_016106625.1 Dracogyra subfuscus | reverse complement strand
GGGGGAATACTCCCATTTCGTAGTTGCTGCGAATTAATGTTAGTCACGAAAAAGCGTACACACCTTACCTAAGTGTATTAGCCTACGTTATAATAAACTACAAAAAAAAAAAAATAATAAAAAATCCCGATCTGTACATCATATTCTATTTTTATTTCGTTTCATAATTAATGCAAGTTGAATACGCTGTATTTTGATGTTATGTGTACGAAAACGACTTGCTAGACTGGTTTCCTTTTTCATGTAGGACCCTATTTTCGTGCGGCGTCATCTGGCGTTGACTTCACCTCGAAGCCTTAATTGAAGCATAACATGCTGTTCAGTTGGCAGTGATTTATGTATGCATATGTATATGTGTGTGTGTGTGTGGCTGAATAATTATAAATAAATATTGGTACGGATTTGCGAAGCCTATTATAACTATTTTTCTCATTTACGGATGCACAACTAATAGTGCAGTTGCAAACCTCGGTAGGGGCGAGCGAATGAGAACACGAATATAAACACACACGATTTGCTGTTATTGGGATCAACTCAGCGAACGACTGCAACCGACACCACCGCCTACAATCTGTCACGGTTGAAATCCTAGTACATGTTGTCCTCGTGGTGTGTCGATGGCGTACTAGCAACAGGCGGAATGAATATGTAAACTGTATACCACTTAACGCTAATGACTTTGCACGTAACGATCACGTAAGTAATCATTTGCGTTCACACAACGGAAACATTTTGGCATTAGGTATCTGGGGCTTTTAATATTTGTAAGAAGCCCACATTGGATTTCATATTCAAATAATTTTGTATGTACGAAAAAAACCTATATTTTAGAAAATATGAAGAAATTTAATGTAGTACAAATATTAGAACGGTCAGAAACACGTTTAATATACATCCACTAATATTTTATGCAGGAAACTATATTTGATATGTAATTACAGTTGTTAAAAAGTATGTTAGTCGATAACATCTTAAAAAGTCCAGACAACTCCTTTAACTAATGAATTAATCCGATTGCAAATGATGGCTTCAGAAACATGTACCATCTTTGTAATGTCAACCGGCCTCTGTGATGTCGTGGTTAAGCCATCACACATAAAGCTGGTAGGTACTGGGTTCTCAGTCTGATACCGGCTCCCATCTAGAGCGAGATTTAAAGCTGCAGCATCGGAAATATGTTTATCATTTAAGCATTTAGAACAGAACATCCCATTACGTTTGGTGCATATAAGATGCCGCATTTCGAATTGGTTTCACTACACTGGCTTTTGTAAGATAATAATAAACCCAGTATTTTGAAAGTGGGACACTTTTGGCGGGCGCCCACTGGGCTAAAAATAGTAAAGTTCGACTAATGTTGCATTACGAAAACCGAGTGGATTCTAGTAGTCCAATCTAATTAAAATTAGCTTCACTATTACATGTGGATCTAACAGCAGCCAGTTGGAGCTCATGTCCACCAATCAAAACCTTACTTGCAGTATCATGCCAGTGAAAATCATTTGAAAACATTCCCAATTATCCTGAGGGTATACGACATGTTTCGTGTGAATTACGAATGCCTTAAAACATGTTTTATTTTTTTTAAATAAATAATTTCTAATATAAAACTGAAGACTGATAACCAATCCCGTACGTATTGGTATGGTTCGCTGTACTGTGGCCACTAAAATAGACTTGCCCGATATTTTTAGAATTTGTATGCTCCCAAATAATGTTATAAAAGGAGAAGTGTGATTGGTCAGTATTTAAATTATGATTTACCGACGAAATGATAGTCTACGCGGTGCTGTTAGCAATCTGATGAACATTAGTTCTACTGGTCTAGGCATTTGTAATTCACACAAAACATGTCGTATACACTCGGGATGTTTTTAAAATATTTTAAAATCACTGGCAAGATTCTGCAAGTAAAGTTTTGATTGGTGGACATGAGTTCCAATTGGCTGTTAGATCGACATGTAATAGTGGAGCTAATTTTAATTAGATTGCTAGTAGTCAATTCCTAGCAGCCCACCCCACCCACCCCACCGTATTGCATTATAACCCAAGGGTTGGGGGATGGGTGGCTTTGGACTGCCGTTGATTACATTAGAATAGGGACTTAGGACATTAGGAACAACCTTAACACCAAACGTAGGTTTACAGACAGCTCGCACAACCGCAACAGTGCACAGGGTGCACCCGCCAGAACGTATTATAATAATGAGCTGGACAAAAGAAAAGTTTGTCAAAAAAATACCAGACAACTCACGAGTGAATTAAAAGAGCAGTTATGCTTGTATCGGAACTTGATTTTGTATACGATTGAAACCAAACACTGCAGCTTTAACGACGCAATGGACATGTGTAAGTCCATTCTCACTAACAACTAACCCACTGTCCTAGACAGATCGGTTTCCCTGTGAGAGAGAAAAAAAAGGCCCTACTGGTTGACATTTGTCTCGGTTACTCAAACGTGAAAGGACTGTCGTAATATGCTGACGCACACAGGAAACTACACGGCTTGAAATTGTATTATAGAAAACCAACAATGGGAATACTAAACGAGTTCCCGTGTGAGACCCTTTATATATTCCCAGTGTGTTTTCAATCGTACATCATAAGCGTAAGTGAGTGGTCGACGATTAAAGGGATATTCATGAGGTTGCTGCACTTTTCAAATGTTTAATTAAAGCTCATTATGCGATGTTAGTATTTTTCAGCATTTGTGACATTTTTGTTTATGTTTTCAACTTTTGTAAAATTACAGGCAATCCAATAGTATGTCTACATATATTCCTTTAGAGAAAAAATACCAGCAAATAATTTAGGTACCGTACCGGTCCGTGCACATTTCTTTAAAACGTTTGGATCAAGTACTAAACAGAAGTCTAAAACATTTGCCGGAATACTAGTAGTATGTCTGCATGAATACATTTCCTGTAATCGTGAAGTCAGCCGGTTTTAATTTCTGAACGTCTACAGGTCACGACGTAACTGATATGCGGTTCACGTAAATTTAAATTTTGCGTAACATGCACGCGAACAGAACGGCGGTTCGCTTGAAATAGTGTGTCCTGCATCACTATTTTAATAATAATGTGATGTGAAATAGATACTTTTATGTTTTATTTGTTTGAATACCAGACTACTGATAAACATTTTTTTACCAACCATATTAAAACTGAATGTTGTGTTATACATTTACAATATATTAAAGAACTAACCCCGTTTTCCGTTGAGTTTTTCGAAGATGTCCTGTCATGAACACTGACCAATAAATAATTCAAATAGCATTTTACAACAATTATGTTTGTATTACTATAATCACAATAAACATCTACATTTGTGTCAAGAACAAAAAACTTCCGTAAAACATGTCCCCTCCTAGACATTTAAAACTTTAATCATATAGTATATGCAAAATAGCCTTCAAAACGTAATTTGTATAATTAATGTGTTTGTGTGAATTGTAGTTCTATAAATATACAAGATTTTGCATGTTAAACAAAATGTCCCTTCCTAAAATATATTTTAATATGTATATTTAAACATCTTTTTGCAAAGTGCTTTTACCACATTATAAATACAATGTATATGTTCTTGAATGGATACAAAATACAATTCTATACCAATTTTATAATCTATGTGAAGTTTGTTTGTTTGATAGATATTTCTTAAGAGTCGTGAGATATGATGCATTATTGAGAATTACTGTACGTCTAAAATAAAAATAAAAATAAAAATGTTTATACATCTTTGATTTAAATTAATTTAAAATTAACTATCCATCCACTGATGCAGTGGCAATTTTATGTCACAATGTTCAAGTTCCGGAAAGGACATTTAACAACATATTAAAGTTGAGCAGATTTGATATTATAATAATTGACATGTCTGGGTGTTGCTATGTACGTGTGACTTGTATGAAAGTATCAGACATTTGTTGACAATATGCAGGTGTTAGTGGGGTTTTACTGAGAGATGTCAGCTTTGTTTATTATTCTGTTACACTTGGAAAGTTGTGCAGTGATCAATTTTGGTTCTTAACTCTGCTATGTGTATATATAGTCCAACTGTGTTGAACATTCACCATAAGGAAATGTTTTATTTACGGTTATATGGCGTCAGACATGGCTAAGGACCACACACATTTTGATAGGAAACCCGCTGTCGCCACTTCATGGGCTACTCTTTTTAATTGGGGGGGGGGGGGGAGACGAAGCCCAGTGGTACAGCGCGCGGTCAGTGGGCGCTATTTCTCGCTCCAGCTAGAGCACCACGACTGATACATCAAAGGCTGTGGTATGTGCTATCCTGTCTATGGGATGGTGCATATAAAAGACCCCTTGCTGCTAATCGAAAAAGAGTAGCCCATTAAGTGGCGACAGAGGGTTTCCTCTCAATATCTGTGTGGTCCTTAACCATATGTCTGACGCCATATAACCGTAAATAAAATGTGATGAGTGCGTCATTAAATAAAACCTTTCTTTCTGATCAGCAGCAAGGGATCTGTTTGTATGCGCTCCCCACAAGCAGGATAGCACAAACCATGGCCTTTGTTAAACAAGTGATTTACACCTACCCATTAAGCCTTGTGGAGCACTCACTCAGGGTTTGGAGTCTGTATCTGGATTAAAGATCCCATGCCTCAACTGCGATCCGAACCAAGTACCTACCAGCCTGTTGAGTGATAGCCTAACCACGACGCCACAAAGGCCGGTCACCATAAGAAGGACACATATCAAACTGGCCTTTAAACACAGGTGGCTGATTAATGCAGGTTAGTTCATACTACTACAGTATCTGATGTTTTAAGAATAATGTCTACTATGACGAGGGTCATTACATTGGACGATAACCAATACACAATGCAAGTGTAAAGTGCTTGAAGGTGATCATATTTTTATGAAATTCCTTCATGAGTGTAAGGTGACATCACCATTTAAATGGCAACGGACAAAGTACTCCCAGACTGTTGGAGCGGAGTGCTTAGAAAGTCGTTTCATATTTATTTCGGTGGTGGACTGTAAGTTTTTTTTAAGAAACTCGGAAAGATATATTTGGTGTGCGATCTATGATGGAATCATTTCGATTCCATCCAGAACTTCTATTACAATTTCTTCGTGATACTGAGTTTTATTGTAAAGTTTAATTTTATTTATCTGAGATATTTGTATTTTTGCACCGTCCTTTACAGTGTTTTAATTTCACTTTCGAATTTTTATACTGATGATGTTCGTCATATTGTTGTTGTATTTATCATAGTTTGACACCCAATAGCCGATGTATTTTTCGTGTAGGGGTGTCGTTAAACATTCATTCAAACAAATTGTGCATCTAAAAGAAAGATCGCACAGATGCAGTTATTTATAAACATTTCATGGAAATCTTAAGAGCGGTACCTTGATTGCATTCGGTTTCCGCCGGCGTATGACTGTCACGTGATTGGTATCTATGGAAAGTCTTGGATCACACCTTAAATTCGTTTCTTTGAAGATGATCATCCCCAGAAGGCTGACGACAATCAGAAAACTTATCCATCATCCGGGTTTTTTCCTTGCCAATGGGATAGCCTCGTTTTATAAATTATCTTATGACCAAGTGTCCGACTTTCATCTGGTTTCACTAACAGTCGATTCTGCATAGATTGAAACTGCGTCTTCAGTATGCTGGAATGATATTGGCGTGTATGTAGACGTGGAGAGTGAGGCATTTGGATGCCCCGTCTTCTCCCAGCATTCCATCAAATCATATAGTTTGTATCGGGTTTATCGTGTCCACTATAAAGCTATTTTCTTTATTTTTAATGAAAGTTTTTCGGATCATGATGGTCGATTCATGACTCACGTATATTTATGGATTCAAGGACAGCCACATTGCATTGAGCTCCCCACACAATTCCACGCGCAGTCCATGCAATCTATGTTCATCCACAATGCCTTGTCCACTGTTAACCTGTTGATAAATGTGTTTTCTTGGCATAAAACACATGATTCTAATTGTTCTATCACTGTATGGTGGTTTTTCAATTCCTTCTAATTGGGAATTGGTCACTGTAGGAGCCCTCTTTCACAATAATGGCTACCGATGTATTTTTCGTGCTGGGGTGTCGTTAAACATTCATTCATTCTAATGGGATTTTCTGTAATAATACAAATATTCCAGGGAATGCCGCTTTAATATGGTTTGACCACCAAGTGTTTGACCCGTTCGTATATCCCTGCCCGACATCCAGTTATTTATTTTAAATGAATGAATGTTTAACGACACCCCAGCACGAAAAATACAGCGGTTATTGGGTGTCAAGCTATGATAATGAAACCAATAATATAAACATTCAATAAAAAGTGTTTAAAAAAAATGCAGACATCACAGAGAGATGGTGAATTTTATTCTAAATTTCAATTTGTGCTGTATTGGCCATTCTCGAAGAGAGTGCTACATCCCGGCACCACGGTGAGGTTACAGCACACACATATTTATTTTGTCCCGCGATGTGCGGTCGGTCTAGGATCGATCCCCGATTGTGCCATCCTGTCTGAGGGATGATGCATGTAAAAGATCCCTGGCTGCTAATGAAAACTTGTAGAGGGTTCCTCTCTTACTGTATGAAAATGACCATGTTTGATCCAATAGCCGATGAATGCATGTTGTAACGACACCCTAGCACAAAACAACACATAGGCTACTGAGTATTAGAAAAGTAAGTATATGAAAATATTATTATACAGTGCAATAGCCAATTATTAATAAATTAAATCTTATTCTATCCTTTCACTATTTGCATATTGTTCCGGGTCGGCTTATATTACGATTCCTGACGTGAAACAGATATTGTATGAGGTATCTATGACAAAACAAACTTCCATTCAGTCCATTCATTCCATTTCTGTGGCGGGATCTAGCGTAGTTGATAGAAACCAAAACAAATTTCCAATCATTCCATTTCTAGTGCGGGATCTAGTTCAGACGATAGAATGCCCACCTAATCGAACCACCTCAGTCTGTTTTCTGTTGTTGTTTTTAGGTTGTTTGTGTTTTTGTTTTGTTTTTTAACACGTCCCAATCGGTGCCTCACGACTAGAATGTATCAAAGGTCATGGTATATGCTGCCCTGCCTGTGACAATTTGCATACAAAAACAAAACTTCATTCTGTCAAGGCAGTCCTGGGAGAATGGCAGTCATCCTACAGGCGCTGCAGGAAGTGAAGTAGTCGTGCCGTGCCCGCATCGGCCATACTTTTTTGACCCATTCATTTATTTTAAAGAAAGACCCTCCTCCTCAGTGTAAACACTGGCGGTGTGCCACATTTTGGTGGAGTGTGCTCATCTCGAGCCGACAAGAAATGATATATTTGGCAACAGAAATGTTTTGGAATCATTTAAATTCCATCCAATGTTAATTATACAGTTTTTAAAACATTTTGACTTCTATACAAAATTTTAAGATATACTTAACTTGATTTCATATATAGTATTATACTTCCACCCCACCGCTCCTTACACTGTGGTTTTACATAAGTATATACATAAATAATGTGTTCATATACTTACCATTTGTGACACCCAATAGCCGATATATATTTTTGTGCTGGGGTGTCGTTAAACAAACATTCATTCATTTATTCATTTACAAAAACAAACCTTGCTGCTAAGAGAAAAATGTAACAGGTTTCCTCTTGGATAACTTGTCAAAAGTTACCATATGTTTGACATACTATAGCCGTGAAATTGTGTTGGTCGTCAACATTCATTCATTTATTCATTCATTTAGTTCAGAAAATTATGTTACGTCACAAAATAAATCACAGTATTCTTTTAATTGCAGGTGTCATGATGTCGGGTTCTGTCTCTAAATGTGTTGGGAAGAATATATTTCGATTTTCTTCTCGTAAGAAGATTTATCCCAGGATTCGCAGAATCTATAAATTCGGAATTGTCATAACGTTAGTTCTCGTATCCGTTGGTTTGCTAGTGCAGTTCCGGGCAGAGGGGACCATAACAGCTAATGGCATCATGATGTCGTTTATAAGAGGCGAAAGGTCTAGACTGTCACCCAGGATGACAACCCTGACACCTCCTGGAACAACACAGGCAGATGTACGTCTAAAGGGTCCCGGTTTTGTAAATCCCCATCCGTTTCGTTATCTTCTGAATCCCGAGACATTTTGCGCGAGAAAAGATATCTTCATTATAACATACGTTCATAGTACACCGGATAGGTTCGAGAAACGAGCCGCGATCAGACAGACGTGGGGAAACCGGAAATATTTGAACAAGACAATCCTCGTGGTGTTTGTAATGGGACAGGTCGCAGACATAGGGGTGATGTCGTCCTTGAGGATAGAGTCAGGTATCCATGGCGACATAGTCCAGGAGGATTTCGTCGACAGTTATCGTAACCTTACTTATAAAGCGATCGCTGGATTGAAGTGGGTGTCCACGTTCTGTCAACAAGCTGTGTATGTTTTAAAAACAGACGATGATATTTTTGTTAATTTTTATGTACTTATGAGATATATACTGTCAAATTTTGGATTACCCTACGCAAGTACCAGACCCATTCTATGTAATGAGTATGTAAATGCATCAGTGAAGCGCAATAAACTTTCTAAATGGTACATGGCTAAAGACGATTTCTTATCAGACCACTATTTGGCATATTGTTCCGGATCGGCTTATTTGATGATTGCTGACGTGACGCAGAGGTTGTATGAAGTATCTCTGAATACTTCTTTCTTTTGGATAGATGATTATTACGTCACGGGTTTGCTTGCCCACAAACTGAACATCGCGCGACAAAGGTACAACAGGGCTTACGTTCTCAAGTCTACAGTTTCGGTGATTTCAAAAGCGTTAAAAGCTGGCAAATATCATGACTTTGTTTTCTTCCATCTACCTAACACGGCCATGATGTACTCTCTATGGGACACTGTGCTTGCAGTTGAAAGCAATGCAACACGTGTGTCACAAGTCAAGGATAATCAGAGCAGAAGGTGATTTGTAGATTTACTATACTAGTTCAACTTTATGTGGTATTTTTAATTGTACATTATTATGATGTTTATAGTATAATAATTATTATCAATATACGGTAATACAGTTGAAATAAATGGAATAGATTAGTCATAGCTTGGATCGTGAGCTTTGTATTGTTATAGCTTGTAGCAGGATTGAGTAGTTGGTAACTGAAAAGGTGACTGTGTGAATAAAAGAGGCGACATGGTTATTGTTAAAGAGAGCAGTGAACAGGATTTGTGCAAGTTGAACAGACGTTTGTGAAAGACTTTGGTGTTTAAAGTTCGGGTTATTGCTTAACCGTTAGTAATTAAATATTTGATAATTAGTATGTATTGTTATTTTGCGATGGTTATAACACATAATTGTATTATGTTAAAGTGTGGTAGTATGGTAATGATATATTAATTTTATAACGATGTGGATAATTAATATTTAGTATAACTTGTATAATATGGACATTGAGTGAAGCGATGAAGTTGGTTGGTATATAAAGTGTATGGAATAATAAGGTGTTACATCATAGTAATTAAGTGTATCTTGGTTACAGTACTGTATTAACAGTTTATTATTTGCCAAAAAATATACATTTTGTAGGCATACAAACATATTTACAATAAAATAATACATTGTACACATTGCGGGGAATGGTGAGGTCTACAGGATAGACCTATTAAAAGATATCACAGTCGGTAGTAAAATACAGTAATGAAATAAATAAATACATAAATAGAAACATACTCATAATTCAAGGTTGTCTGTTCTATGTGTGGTAGCAGTTATCAGGTATTTACACAGTTTAATTAACTCTCTTGAGTTATCAGTGGACAGTAGTTGTGTTAATTTCAGAGTTGATGGTTTATTATAATAATAAGTTTTAATATATTTATCTCTTATAGTATACTGTAAGAGGTAACTGTTATAGCTGATACACCACTAGTGTCTACCGAGAGATGCAGAGGTAGCTTGCCTCTGTGATGATGTATCTAGAGATATAGATATGGCTTGCCTAAATGAAGATGTGGCTGAGAGTTGAGCTTGCGGAGGTTTGATGAATTCGTGGAGGAGTGGTACACGAGAGAGTGCAGTGTGGTGGAAATGAAGTTCCATGTGTGGGCTATTTATTAGCCGTGTTCAGGTTATATAGAAAACAACGGGTTGTTGTTTTGTATTATTATTATACTGTGCAAGTATAATAATGGAGGTATGTTGAAGAGAAGGATGAGTTGTGCAATTAGTTCTTTGTATTAGTTAATGTGATCATGTATGTGTTGAAACATCAGCAGTGATAGTTGTTAATTGAAAGAAAGTGGTATGTGCAATACTGCTTAATTAGTTAGATATATTAATATAACTAAGTGACGTCGGGGTGTTATAAAAGAACTGTTTTAATGAAGATATATGAAGTCATAACTGGACGCTTACATTTTATTTTGAATACGTAATATTTTAAATATTGCATGGTGCTATATGTGTGATGAGACATATATTTAAGGCATTGTCTGTACAGATAATACTGATTTGTGTGGTGATTATCTGTACTGGTGAAATTAGTTAAATGTGTGATGGAGAGAAATGTCTACGTGTGAGGGGTTGTGTTAGTATGCATTGATGTATGATGAATAGGCCTATGGTTTTGAGTAATGATTGAAATATGTGAGTGTATATGATTGTTATTTGCTGATGTAAATAAATGTAGCAAATTGGTGTTATGTGTTGTTTCTTTTAGTTGTCTAATCACTTGTGACAAATTTGTGCCATAAATATCGCAAACATTACAGCAGATATTTAAGAATTCAACAGACGTCCTAGAACAAATTCAGTTCCGCATTATATAGAACAATAAAAGTATGTGGTATTTTTCAGATCACATACTTTAAGAACTGAATCGGTGATTTTAATTGTGGGGTTTTTTTTGTGGTTCTTTTACAGGACAGCGTTTGTCTTGTTTTTCACAAAGTATTGCCATAAGCTAACCATCATACTTTGGACACTTGTAGTACTGCACTAGAGGTAATAAATCACAAAATATGGTGGCAAATGATATTTCGGTTTAAGGTGGGAGACCAAATAAAATTAAAATAGGTGGAGTTGGCCCTTTTCGAATTAAACGGTTGAAAAATATCACATACTTTGATTGCACTGAAAATGTAAGATAAGCTTTACGTACATGAAATTGGAAGATCCCTTTGTTGGGATGGGCGGGCAGCGTGGCCCAGTGGTACAGTGCCCGCCTGATGCGCGGTCGGTCTAGGATCGATCCCCGTCAGCTGACCACTGGGGTTTTTTCTCGACATAACCATATGTTCGACGCCGATATAACCGTAATTAAAATGTGTTGAGTGCGTCGTTAAACAAACAAAACAAAACAAAAAAAAATTGTTGGGATGGTGATATAAAAGTGGGTCTTTTTATCGATTGTCACCTGTCACAGACGGAGAGATCCGGCCAAGGCTGGTCCCTGTGCCTGTGACAGGCGTGCGCTACGACAGCTTGCTTCGAATGTGCATGTTAAGAACTTAGGACTCGATTGCCAATAAAGATGTTATATTTTGTTGCCTTACCCAGCCATGTTGGCATTAAGGATAACGAAAAGGCAGATGTTGCTGCCAAGTCTGCTTTGAACTTACACCGTGCCCATGTTGGTGTCAAAGTTTCGCAGTCATCCTACAGGCGGTGCAGAAAGGATGAAATAGTTTTATGCCGTGTCCGGCATCGGCCATACATATTTGACGCATTCATTTATTTCAAAGGACCCTCCACAGTGTGAATACATTTTGGTGGAGGGTGATCATCTCAAGCCGATAAGAAATTATATATTTGGCAACAGAAATGTTTTGGAATCGTTTAAATAAATTTTATCCAGTGCTAATTGTAAAGTTTTGTAAAAAAAAAAAAAAAAAGAAAGAAGAATCAAGATACACTTAAAGGGACATTCCTGATTTTTCT
>JAECMU010237711.1:0-15438 GCA_016106625.1 Dracogyra subfuscus | reverse complement strand
ACTTGCTGTTCCTAACACTCATAAAATACACCAGGTGGTTTCATCCGGGCCAGTAAAAGTGTCGGATTCATCAGATGTCCGTATTGTGTTTATTAGAACATTTTAAACAGGTAGTAACAGATGTTCAACTTCTTACTTAATTAATTACAAAAGACTAACTACAAACTTTGGAAGCATACAGTCAGTTTTGACTGAGGAAAATAAAATCCACATTTTAATTTTCTTTTGTTTAATTATTAGTTATTAAACAGCTAACATTATCCGCAAAGTGTTTATTATTGTTTACTGGCTTTATTGGAAGATCAGAGTTAACTTTCAGTCTACAAAAAACCAAGGTGGTCATATGTGTACGTCCGTCACACATTTTGTGTACGTCCGTCACAAATATTTACCCTGTATCACTTAGGTTCAAAAGCTTTATTACACACCAGACAAAGTGAGGTTTATCTCTGAGGTTCATACTATATTTGCTAACATAAATTAGTTTTGTCAATGAAAAAGATTCACAGAGTTTTGACGACTATTTGTTGAAACTGGATTTGCACTAATTCTGCATGTACGTCCGTCACACGCCTTTATATGACCACTACAAGATTAGTAGAAAGCCTTATATAATATCGGGTGGCTAAACAAGTAATCTCTGACACTAGTTAAATGTCACCATCATCAACTTTATTCATTTATAAATATATTTTTCATAACTGACTATTTAAGTGTCTGAATTGTACGTCCGTCACAATGGAATTGCCCTGTAAAATGTAAACATTCTTCTGCTGTCTGTTGATCCATTAGATAGATATTCCCAATGTCAATCAAATCTACTTTTGCGTTTCTTTTTTGTTAAAGTATATATGGCTATATAGATAAAACGGAACCAAACATTAAAACATTCACAATTTGTGAAAGACGAGATCTTCAATAAAACAACAGCTATATTCGTAATCTATTTCTTTGTTTAATTTGTATGTCTATGTAGTGGAGATAAGATGATTAAATGAACAAACGAACGAACGAACGAATGAATCAATCAATGAACAAACGAATTAATGTTTAACGATACACCAGCTACAAAAATATATCGGCTACTGGATGTCAAACTAAATTGAATTGAACTAGTTTAAAGAACCATGAAAAAATACCAATATCACAGACTGGTAAAATTAAAATATATAATAAAATTCAATATTACGAAGAAATTTCAATGAAAGTTCAAGATGGAATCGATAGAGTTTCATGATATTTGAATTGTTCTACTAAATATATAGTTCCTAGTTTGCTTAAGATGATTGCACTTATAAACGTACGAGATAGGGGCGGGGAGCAACTGTGTGGAAGTAAGGTAAAACCTCAAATTGAGTGCGTCGTTAAATAAAACATTTCGTTTCGTTTTTCAACCAAAATGTGACGCACCGTTAGAGTACACCGAGTAGATTGACAGTGTCCACACTGAGGTGGAGGATCCTTTTTCAGAATAAATGAACGAGTCAAGCTTGTATGCGAGCACGACACAAGACTGTTTCATCCTACGTACGTTATAAGAGGACTGCCACTCTCACAGGACTAGTTTAACAGAATGAAACCTGTTCGCAGCCGCACCGTTCCAAACATGTTACCAAGTTGAAAGGATAAATCGTGTAATACTACCGTATGTTTAAAATCAGTATAACCCTGGCATGAGGCAGCTTCAAAGCAGACCTGACAGTGGAATTCGTATCTTCATTACATCTGATGCCAACATGGCTGGGCACCCAACAAAATACAATGTATTTTAGGCTATGGCTAAAAAGAAGCACTTTCTAATCACCATCCCAACTAAGAGGAGTTTCAGCTTTATATTTTGTAAAGCTTGGCGACACGAGAATTAGTTTGTGAAAATAATACATTCGGATGCAATATAATCCTTTATTTCTTTCGAGGCTTTAATAACTACCCAAACTTCAGCACTAAATATTGTTGTTGAACCAGGCAGTATTATGACAATGATTGTGTCTTGTGGGAAAACGGTAGCACAAGCCACACAGTTCCCATCCCGTGATCCGTTTGTATAAACAGGAATTTAATCACGGTATCTTCTTGAATTCCCATGAAATACTGTATTTATTCAACAGCATCTGTACGATTTTTCTTCAAAGCGTAAGAGCAAATACAATTTTATATGATTTGATACACCAAGATGGCAATCTAATTAAAATTAGCTCCAATATTACATGTGGATCTAACAGCAGCCCGTTGGAGCTCATGTCCAGATGAGATTTTATTCGATCAATCAAAACCTAACTTAAAAAATCTTGCCAGTGATTTGAAGAGAATTTGAAAACATTCGGGATTATGCCGAGGGTATACGAAATGATTCGGGTGAATTACGAAGTATTCCGGAAATTAATTGCAATATAACATTTTATATAACATTAGTTTTAAGACGAAAAAAAACCAACAAAAATATGATGGTATTGCCATACAATTGGTTTATACTAGTATATAAAAGGCGAAGTGTAATTGATCGATATTTAAATTGTTATTTATAGATGAAATGTCACCTGGACATGGTTGTCCACGCAATTCTGTTAGTTCTACTGGTAGAACCAGTAGAGCTAATTTTAATCAGATTGGCCAAGATGGTAAAACAAAATATGAGGGAGTTTCCAAAGTGTCTGTTAAATCAAAGACTGACAAAAATGCGAAAATAAATGAAAGGATAGGATTTGGCCTTGGCATCAAACGACTTAAACACCACATTATGCGAAGTATGTTTCGCTAATGATTTAATCTTGATGGTAGACTGCAAAGATAGCTTTGCACGTCTAGCACCAAGGAGTGAACTGTTTTATTTAACGACCCACTCAGCACATTTTATTTACCGTTATATGGCGTCGGGCATACGGCCAAGGACCACATAAATATTGAAAGGAAACCCGCTGTTGCCACTTCATGGGCTACTCTTTTAGATTAGTTGCAAGGGGCCTTTTATATGCATCATCCCACAGATAGGATAGCACATACCACGGCCTTTGATACAGTATGTGCTATCCCGTCTGTGACATAGTGCAGATCCCTTACTAATAATTGGTAAACGTTAACGTTTACGGCAACCTATGTCAGTATGTGGCGACGGTGGGTTTCCTCTAAAAACAGTGTCAGAATGACCATATGTTTGACGTCCAATAGCCGATGATAAGATTTAAAAAAAAATCAATGTACTCTAGTGGCGTCGTTAAATAAAACAAACTCAACTTCTTTTAGTTTTTTTACTTTATCGGCAACAGGAATTGATTTGGTTCACTGGAACCTGAAGGTTGGGAGTTTGATAATTAGAGTTGTCGCTCTTGGAAAGAGGGCGCTCTGTATAGCTACGTAATCGCCATCTTTGGTGTTATGAGTCTGAGTAAATCTGGAAAATAACATTATTAACACGTTGGCATACGGTAATCGAAAGGAAGTGTTATTAATAATATAACTGTTGTGTATTTGAGTTTATATATTGACTAACTTGAATAGCAAAGAAACGACGAGCGTTTTAGATCTGATCTACTTCCTGACTTGAGGAAAGTAGGAAGTGGCAATCACTTTCTGGCACTTGCCAACCAATTTAATTTTGTGAGTAATGCTAGTAAAAAAATTATGTGTATTAGTTGGGTTTTTTCTTCTTATATTAATTAATAATATTTAACTATTCAATGCACTGTTTTAACCTTTTGTTTAGATCTGTTAGATTTAATGTAAATTAAGACTGCACATTAATCCACTCCCCCCTACTAGGCCCTAGTAGTAGTAGGCCTAGGCTAGTAGGCTTTCCAGACGGTTCATCCTCTGGACATTTTGTCCACCATACAATTTGTCTACCCACTTGGACAATTTGTTCACTCGATTACAACATAAATCTTAAATGTTATTTCTTAGACATTGAAATGGTTAATTGTTTTTGTGGTAAACTACTTAGTGTTTACTACAGTCAACAACAGTCACCTTTCGCTACTCTTTCTTTTGGCTTTGTACACAATAAATAAAACATATCCAATGGTAATTTTTTGATATGATATATTTGACAAAAGTTACTTTTATTTCTGTCATCATTTGAAATTTAAAATTAATATTTTGTTCAGAAGTATGAAAAATACCAACCTGTAAACAACGTCCGCTTGTTATAGAAATTTGACGGGTCAAGCTTAATAGACCAATTTTTATTTTTATCTGGCAAAGTATTGTAATAATATAGCTAATTTTGAATACATTGACGTCAGTATTTCAATGACATCACTTTGAATCGCCTTAAAATAGCCATACACTGAGTATATGATGTTTCCGTTTTAAGAATGCTGGAAAAATTCCAGTGCAAACTTGCTATTGACATTTTTTTTTTTGCACATTACTAATGCATCTGAATGTGTTTGGAGAAAATCTTGTAATTAAAAAAAATTGTACCTTTTACGAAATATGAATTTCAAGTGAAATTACGGAAAGATATGCTATATTTATTTTGTACAAACCCAAAACAAGGGTGTGAAAAGTGACTGTCATCGACCTTAGTATATGAAACAAACTAAATTTTAGTCCATTTTAGTTATTGATAATAAACTATTAACTAGTGTTGATATTCTTGAATGATAAGCTATACTTTCCACACATTATTATTATTAATTTTGAGTTTTGTACAAAAATAGCATAATAAATTTGTAAATTTTTACAATAATCAGGGCTTCTAGAATTTTTATAAAATCCACTAGCCATGGGATTAGTGATTTTAGAAATTTACTAGCCACAATTAAAAATTCACTAGCCCTACTTAAAGTTAAAACAGGTTTACTAAATACTAGTAATAATCAAATAAGTTACCTAAAGAGTGTGGGGCATGGGCAGTGTTTTTCATATTTGCAAAATTTGACCAAAATATTAACTAGCCGTCGTGCATGGCAATAGTAGTTATTTACTAGCCCAACACTATATATCACTAGCCATATACATTGGGGGAAATGACTCAATCTCTTCATTTAACAATCGGGGGGGAAATAACTTTTTATTTTTTTCAACTGACACTTTTAGATGTAGATAGAGAGCATTTATATCAGAAAATACTATAAAACCACCAACATTCAAAGCATCGCAATTAAAATTAAAATAACAATTTTTAATAGAAAATCTATTTTGTTGATTTAAAATAAGTTAAATCACATATGACAAATAATTAATTTTATTATATTCAGTATTGTCTGATTAAATAATGGTAATACGTATATTTACTACCATATTAATCTAGTAAGAAAAACAATAATGTGATGCACTTCACTTTTCATTATTATGTAGCAGAACACCAGACAGATATATTTTTTAATGAAATAAATTATTGTATCAACCGTAATTATGATTGAATATGTATCATCATTGTACGGCAATGATTTGAGGCTCCCCAACGTTCATTGTCTGCTTGATCTGGGGATAATAAATATTATTAAAAATAATAAAAAACCCACCTAATCTAGACTAACAATCGAACATGTTCGTGTATTTCTTTGACTGGTATTGGCTATTAATTTGTTATCACAATATCGGGGGGGGGGAAGAAAAAAGGTCATGTGCCACTTGAGAAATGGACATAGAGTTTGGGCGGCATTCCATATTATATACTGGTCAGTATTGGCATCATGTTGATACTGATATATCATACCAAGCAAATTTCAAAATACAGAAATTTTGGTATTGAAACATGTTTCCCATCAGTTAGTAAAATGCCAAAGATGTATCTGACAAACGTAAACTGTGTTGGGTATAAATTAGATGAGAGCCTTGTGTATTGAATTTAATGGTATTGCTCACTATTAATATTATGTTAGTACCAAGTACGATACCAATACCAAGATAAATCACCCCAAAAATGTCAATATTGTTACCGAACCTCAAATTTCAATACAGCACAGCTCTCATGGACATGTTTTTCATGGGTGCAGAAAGTACCCACTCGCTCTCCAAATGTGCGTAAAAAAATGCAACTATCAATCTGATGGGCGATCTATCTGTCTTTCCTGACTGACTAATAGATGGCAATAACAGAGCCAGTCAACAGTCAATACTTCTTAGAAACTTGTTTAAGTTGAAAGTGTATTGCTGACCAGTGTGTTTTGAATAGATTGTTCTGTTAAATACTTGCAGGGTGTCACTTGAACTTTGTAAATCTATAATAATAATAATAATAATAATAATAAATTCTTTATTTAGTGAGGGTAACACATTTAGCAAAAGCTAATCTTCCCTGAGGCCCTCAGGTAAAAAAAATAGAGAATTACAATACATACATTTATGAATAAAATAGAAAATACATATATGGCAATAAACATATGTACAATTTTACTACAAATGATATTATTTTAGAAAATATTTCTTGAGTCTATATTTAAAAACAGCAGTATTTGACGATGATCAGATAGCTTTAGGTAATTGATTCCAAAGTACTGGTCCAGAGTAACTGAAAGCATGTTTAAATAAAGACATTTTAGGTTTTGGAATTAATAGTTTTCTATCCTCTACATTTCGAAGGTTGTAGGGATTGTTTTCTCCAACATATATTAATAAATTTGAAAGATAGTTTGAGGCTTCATTATATAGACATTTATAAATTTGTAAACATTTGTGATAGTGGATTTCTGTTTCCATTGTCATCCATTTTAACTGTTTAAATAGTGGGGCATATGGAGTAATAGGATCTACATCTAATATCATACTTGCAGCTCTTTTTTGCAGTTTTAGTAAATGTTCTAAACCATCCTGATTATATGAAATATAAGAAAAAAAATTAATGTAAAATATTTTCAATTTCTGCACCCCTACTTTTAGTTCTGTTGGTGCATGTGTGTTTAATTATTAGTTGTCTTTTTGTGAATTTTTAGCAACCTTCTTCTTTTTTTCTTTTTTTAAATTTATTTTGGTGGTGGTAAGGGGTTTATTTAAGAGAAAATGTTTAACAATGAATTATTTTGAAACATAATCTCTGTTTATAACAATAATAGGATATCATAACATACAATAAAAACTAGAACATTTGATCACTAGGTTTTTTTTTACTATCCCTTTCCGTCACTTACTGATTAGCTTTTTCACCTGGGTTTTGTTGATCGGTTCTATTTTGTTTTGTAAAAATTTCATAAAATGTTCTAGAGAGAAATAAACACATATCATTTATACCTAATTAATAAAATATTAAACTATTTTTTATATTAAAAATCTTACAGTTTTTCATCCAAGACAAACTGGCTTTCACGTTTGTGGTAAAACAGGCAAATTATTTTGTTTTAAAATTAAACAAAAAACTTTAAAAAACAAGAAAAAGAAATATGCATTGTGCTGAATAACAAGTACAATTTGCCTATCAAATGAAGTATTTCTTTCATCCTAAGATTTCGGAGTGGGGCATTCGGAACTCTTTGGTATTCTGAATATTTATGCAATTTGTTTTTATTTTTCAGGTCTTTTTGTCTTGCAATCCTTAATATTTATTATATCATTTTGTGATGCGATACTGCATTTTTTGTTTTATTGAAGTATAACAGTTGCTAGAAGTTATGATACTGCTTTGTAATTTATTGTACTTGTCCACCGGGATGTCTTTTGCTTGTCCGAGTAAATTTGCAGTTATGGACAAGTATTTATTTCAAATGCTGAAAACACTTCTTCAGTTCCATGTTCTGTAATCATTTGGAACCCATAAGAAACTGGGTTTTTTAGTAAACATGTTAGATGATAATGGGTAACTGACTTTCGGTTCTGAGATTTTACCAACACGCCAAAACAGGAGATTTGTGTATGTATTTTATGCTTGTAATGTACATTTTTAAAAACAAAAATTCTCATTTCAGTATATTAAAGCAGTAAAAGAAGATGGCAGCGGGCCCGTACAACTACAGTTATATATTTAAATATATAATAATCGGAGATATGGGAGTTGGGAAGTCATGTCTCTTGCACCAGTTTACAGAAAAAAAATGTAAGTACATGAACCAAGACAGGGCTTCTAGAATACGGTAGCCCGACTCCCGTGGCTAGTGTTTTCTTCGGTAGGGCTACCAATTTATCCGTTTTACCATGCCCGACGGCTAGTGGATTTATTAACAAAAAGAAAGAAAAGAAAAAAAACGAAAAAAACACACGAGATGGTGGCAATCGAAAACTGGGATATCGAGAGGCCACACCAGCAATGGTAATCGAAGTCCGCTTCCTGTTAACAACGATTTCTATAACTTTAATCTGGACTAAAAAAAATGAACAAGCGGATTAATTAACCTTTACCACTGTCGATAACAACGCAGACATTAAACAATATGATTACGCAAAAGTAAATCGTGATGTAAATTTGTAGAAAAGCAATAGTTGTTCGCATCAATGAATACCTAACTGCAGGTTTTGTTTATTCCTTTGTCTTTGTTAATTTTGTACTCATGGTCGAGATCGCGATCGCGGGAAATGAACATGCAGTATTTGTAAACAAATTGCAGTTACGTGTAAATGTACACTGAATAAAATTAGTTTACAATAATCATATTTGTTAGATAATTTTTGATATAAATACATGTGTAAGACTGTTAGGTGACATTTAA
This sequence comes from Dracogyra subfuscus, assembly GCA_016106625.1. NCBI lineage: Eukaryota > Metazoa > Mollusca > Gastropoda > Neomphalida > Peltospiridae > Dracogyra > Dracogyra subfuscus. The sequence goes on along the minus strand of JAECMU010237711.1, from coordinate 6,859 downwards.
TAAGTTAGCTGGATTTTAAAAAGACCGTAAATTAACTTCTTTTTTTTCTTCGTCTTTTAATAAATGGAGTATACTCAGAAGTCGGCATTCTTAGCCGAAGTATTTTCCAAGCAGAAATCATAGGCCTAACAAGCAAGATCATGGCACAAATTATGAAATTGTTTGGGCTTGGAATTGATGGGTCACTTTTAAAAAAAAAGCAATTCAAACTAACATTTTCAATATGGCTAATAAAAACTCCATTTGGCTAATATTTTGGCAACAGATATTTTGGATCTAGGGTGAGCCCTGTGCATGGTAAAAAAAAATTAATGACAGAGGGGGATGTTAAAAAACGAAATTATGTCTCAGTTCAGTATATTTATATGAAATGTGTTATAAATGTAATTAAATGTATTTTGCTGTTATTTGCTCATAAATGTTTCGCTAAATTTGAGTTTTATTTTACTTTGTAGTATTAGTACAAAAGTACATAAAGTAGGGCTAGTGAATTTTGAAGCATGGCTAGTGAATTTTCAAAATCACTGATCCCATGGCTAGTGGATTTTTGGAAAATTCTAGAAGCCCTGCAAGATATTTCATGGAAATGTTAATAGAATTAAATAAGGGCACAATCAAGGCATTTGACCTGGTATGCACATTTAACGATATATATTGCACATTATTGCTTAATATCAACAAGTATAAGCGTATAGCTAATAAAACATTTAAATGTGACAGCTATTAAATATATAACAGGTGCAGCCATTTTGTACCATCCCAGTGAGTACACCCTCTGGCGGGCTGGTGGTTATGTAATGCCTAACGTGTCAGGTCGGGAATTAGTCTTGTAACTGAAGAAACAAAACATACCTGATTTTTGCAGATGCATCCCGATATTCTGTAATAATAGTCATCCCAGTAAGCTAGCAATAATTATATATTATATTTAATACAAAATACACCACCATTGTCAAGGTGTTGTATTATGGTGGTAATTAACTCGTACTTAAATAATTTTCGGAGTGTTTTCATAATTAATTGGTTGTTTCTTTCTGTGGCCTGTACCTGTGGTTCCTGATTGGCAGGTGTATATTTAGATGGTCCCCAGACACTGAGTCTAGACACACGAAAAAGACGTGCCTCTTTTCTTAAGATCACAGGGTACTGTGTAATAACCACAAATTATAATGGACTTTTCTAGCCGTCCCCCTTTATTACTGCAAGTAATTCTGTAAAACCCTTGATTAAGTAGACTTTCCCATCTAAAATCACAAAACTGACCAATTATGTAGTCCCAAAGAAAAGAAAATTATCACTTGGGCAGGGTTAGATCTTAACAGTCTGAGACTACCTGAAAACTAACAGGACTACCTGAAGCTGCAAATATGTACTCCGTCAGACCACCTGGAATTAAAAAAAATATTTAGCATAGATGTATACATTTTATGGATCTCCTGACCTATTTCAAATATCACATTCATGTACAGTATTTTGGTCAGAGCTGTTACAGCATAAATTAACGTGAGCTTGTTACACATTTTGGAGTCGATGCAGTCTTCCGCCAAAATACAGTCATTTTGAATTCGAAACATAACCTTAGGCAAAGTGTTCCGATAGAAATGCTGATAAGGAAATTATCGATACGGTGCACATTAATTTACACCGAGTTACAAAAATATCATCCCCCCATTTTAATACAAAACTGCTATTTGTTTCAATCAACTATTCATCTCAGATTACATCATTTAATAATATTTATTATGTTCAATCTATTTTCTAACATTTAAACAAATGTTTTGATTGAAACAATAATAATAGTTCTACACATATCTACAGTCAGTTTATCAAAAATGGATCACAATGAATAGGAGATCATTCAAGATAAACAAATAGTTTAAACATATGGACCACCTGAAACTTCAAGGGACTATCTCAGGTTAAAGCCAGGTAGTCCTGTTAACACCCTGAAAAAATGGTGAAGATCTAACTCTGCTTGGGTATTGCGAGTTGTCATTTTTGCTCGAAGGTATCCTACCAATAGGCCTAATAATATGTGTTTTTTCTTTAAAAGAAAAAAAATTCTGTAACTCCATTTCGTTATATTGATGTATGTTGAAATATAGTTAAATAGTTTATTATACTATCAAGTTATTTATGTTGTTTTACAAGTCAGGTTGATGAAAGCGAAGCACCTTGTCGTAAAGTAGAGCGTTTGTTTACACTGTACCTAATAGAACCATTAATGTCCGGAAGATCTGTAACTTGTTATTTTAACTTTGTAAAGTCTTGAACCAAGTAATAAAAACAAACCGACAATGCGTGTCAATTTGAATACACATGCCAGTTCAGGGCAGAGAGACGAAACATTTGCTACACTGGTTAGTGCACTTCTCGTTAAACCAAATGGACACAACAGACACCAATCAAATAGTTCACGAACATTAGGAAGAACGTTTGTTGGCTGAACTGAGGAGAGATCTAGGCACAAATATACATCACACTTAAAGAGTCATCTGACACCCATGTGTCAAGAGACATGGTTACGGACATTAAACAATACAATTACACAGAAGCAAATCTTGATTGTCTTTGTACCTAACGGCCACTTGTGTATTATTGTCTATGTCTGTTATGGAAAATTACTCTTCTTTTGTGACTTAAATTTTAAAACTAATTCAAAGGGAAATTTTCTCCCTCAAGACATTGGACATACTCACACCTCTGCATCCATGTATAATGTTAAAACAAAAGGTCCAATCAGAAACACTGTATTATTTCATTGAATCTGCCCACAGGTGAGCAGGTAGTTATGTAATACTTACTGTCAATTCAGGTCTTGGTCTCTCTTTTTTATGTGAACATTAAGATACTTACAATTATATTAAGTTACTTCTTAAAATTTTAAGTCTTTAATTGTAAACTTTGAATAATTGGTTTTTTTCTTTTCAGTTATGGCAGATTGCCCACACACGATAGGTGTTGAATTTGGAACAAGGTAAGTGGTATCCAGAGTCTGCGCTTAACTTTTTTATTGAGTTGGCATCCGGGCAAGTGGTGACAGCACTTTCACTTGCCCGACTCTTTATTTTCACTTGCCCGAATAATACTTTTATTTATTTATTAATTATTGATTTAAATTTTGCTTTTAAAAATCGGTCACCAGGCGGGCAACCTTACTGTGGGTTTTCAGTCGCCAGGGGCGATCGGAAAGTTATTCGCAAATGCGAGTGTTTTACTCGCAGTGTTGAGCCCTGACAAGATTGCAAAGGTTTTAGGTTGTTAATTGATGGTCATAATTTCAAAAATGTAACATAAAATGCTTCTTTTTTTTTTTTATCTTAAGCTTACAGTCAAATATTACAGTCTGAAATGTTTTAAACAGCTCTGATATTAAATAATTATGAAATATTTACAGTACTAAACTTAAATATATGTGTAAATTTTAAATTTAAAGTGGGACTTCACACATTGGAAAACATAATTGAAGTAAATCATTATATCATATAATGTTTTATTTCTCACTTTCATGATTCAATGTATAGTTTTGAGGACTGAAATTACAAATATTTTAATTTATTTCTGTGCTTATATCCAAGTACGGTCCAAGCACACTGTCCTGTTCACACACCTCAGCTCTATGTGGGCTGTCTGTCCAGGACATTTTGTTTGTTGTTAGTGAGAGAGAAGAGGGTATAGTGCTCTTGCACCTATGCATTGAATCATTAAAACTCATTCTGGGTAGGTGCTGGTACCAGGATGTGAACCCAGTACCTACCAGCCTTATTATCTTATAATTTTTAAGAAGGCTCAATCCGGGGGGGGGGGGGGGGGGGGGGGGGNGGGGGCATAATTTATGTGTGTAAAAACTTACCAATACTAATTTCATGACTTCATGTCTCAAGATTATCTTTTATACATACTTAACTGTAATTATAAAATTCCAAAACATTGGATCAATGCTTTTATACATGATAGACAATTTTACAACACAAAGTTCTTAGCTTGAGAATAAAAAATATAGTTCCAAACATTGGTGAATATTTAATATTTTAAAAATGTCTGTATATAGACGTTACCCTGATACAAACGATATCTCCATTTTACAGGCCATCGGATTTCACGGTAACGATCGTTACTGGTAGCATGTCGGTAGCGTGTGGGCAAAACCACGGAACCGAAATTTTGTTTCCCATGATTATTATTTTGATTTAAAAAATTATATATATATTATTCAAATAATAATGTTTCTCATATAAAACTACTGGAGATAGTTTTCAACACAATCAGGACACATGATTCGGATTTTAGTGTTCGCCATACTTCACAGTGTTTGAGTAAACCCGAATCGGAGTTCGACAATGCGCTCAAACCAAACCCTACCAAAAATTGTAACACTGAAATCATGGCATCTGCTCCAAAGAATAATTGATCCATATGTAAATTGCACATTTGAACCAAAATCACTGGCGCTAATTATTTTTAGTGTCGCTATTAAATTTATGGACCTAAATGATAAAAATAATTAACCTTTTATTACTGTCACTGAAGTCGACAAATTTATTGCTGATGTCACGCACGCAATTGAGTACTGAAGGTGACAATCGAATAAGCTCCACTATTTCCTGTGTTTTCATTAAGGGTGGAAATGACGTGAACTGTTATATTTATGTAGCTGTCACTGTGTCAGTACAGCATGCGTATGTAATGTGGAGGGGAGGGGAAGGGGTGCGACTGTGTCGAAAATATTGAGTTTGAAAACGTGTCTCTTTCCACGGGTAGCATTGGCGGACTCAACCTTTTCAGCCCAGAACTGGCCGTAATGCAAACAGATCGATGTATCTTGCATTCAGCACTCGCCATGAGTCGGTGTATATCGGTGATGGTGCAAATGGCCAGTTTGGGACTTCAGACTTATGGGACTTATTTATAATTAACATATATAATAATCGACAATGATGAATCTCTACATTTAGTTTATTCAAGGACAGACACAAAGCCTCAGAACAGTCAGTTGGCTGGATTGGAACTTTTATTTGATGCAAAATAAAAATTTTTTAAAAACAGTCACCAAGTCAGTTGGCAGGATTGGAACCATTATTTGTTGTCATTTAAAATAATAAGTCAGTTGGCAAGATTCGAACATATTACCCAACCTGCATAGCATTTTGACAATTCATTGCATTATGGTATAAGAAATGGGTTCCCATAACTTGTTTTCATGGAACCTGAAAACAGGTTCCGATGGGTTCCTATGATCTAAGGACACGGAACCCAAAAAGTGTTTCCCATGAAATTTAAAATCCTATGGCTTGTTTTAAAATATATTGTCACTTTTTGTTTCTGAATATAGATAAATAAGAGTTACCTCCCTGTAACTGTTTTTAACATAAAACTATTATTTATTTATTTAAAGGTTTTAATATCCATTTATTTACATGCATTTCTTCTACAATAGTTTAAAACTGGATAACTGAAAGATTTTTTTCGGTTTCATGAATAAAATTTTGAAAACAACCAGTTATCTTGAGAATTGAAGTTTGCTATTTTTTATTTCAGAATGTGTAATAGTTCACCATGTAGTTCGAGTAAATTTAAAGCTGTGACAGCTCGCATGAAAAATTGTTTTGCTTTCATGCAAATTAAACATTCATTCATTCTTGTTATTTTCAGAATTATTGAAGTGGCTGGTCAAAAGATAAAGCTCCAGATTTGGGACACAGCTGGTCAGGAGAGGTTTCGAGCTGTAACAAGGAGTTACTACCGAGGTGCAGCTGGGGCACTCATGGTTTATGACATCACTAGGTGAGTCGGCTTCAAATCTTCCCATTCATCGGGTAGGACTCTGCTGTTAGCCACCACCTCAAGTTGGGTGTTCTTCAGTGTCATGTGATCTAGTAACCTTGATTGGAAAAATAAAACACAAAATTAATATATGAATAAAAAATAACCCCAAAAAACCCACTTGTGCTTATCTGAAGAACCTGACTTCCATTTTCCACCAAGAGAGATGAGTGATCACTCGTTCCCCTCGTCTGGAATGTTTTAGGAAAACGGAAAAATAATTTCCTTGTAATAAAACATTTTAATGAGCTTTGTTTAAAACTTAATGTGATTGCTCGCCTGGCATCATTTATGATTTAACCTTTAGACTACTGCATTAAAATTAGGCAAAAAATAGCAAAAGCCACGTTTACTTACCGTATTTATGTCCATTAATCCCAATAACTGGTTTTCTGACCAAATGTTTTTTTAGACTTATTTTCATTGTTATATAATTGTTTCCGGTGAGTGTTGTGTGCAAAACAGCTGGGAAATATGAATTTGGAAATCCACTGTCAGGGTTGGATAAATCTGTGCCCGGGGCTGCCAGAATTTAAGACCAGGCAACCATTTTTAACGATGCTGTAAGCCCGGCAGGCTACCACAAAAAACAAAAAAAACAAATCGTAACTAAATTAAAAAAATTGGGTAAATTATCTATTTTATTATTTTAATAAATAAAAAAAATTATATTACTTTTTCGGTTACGCGAAAAGGTACGGTACTTTTGTAATTTGCTTTTTCGTCTTCCACAATCAGCAAGATGTTCAAATCATCGGTGTCTGAAATTCCACCCTTTCATGTGCGTGCACTCTACTGCCACGAGCTGCTGGAACTGTTAATTGCTCCCCTAGTCTGACCAACAGTTGGCGGTTGCGCAATATGATTCCAGTTGTATTATTTTTTTAACATAGTGAACTGACAATCAACAATACTGCCTGTTGTTTTGACGTCAACTTAAAACTAATGTCTTGTATTATCAAGACTATTTGCTGCCAGCTGAAGTCTAAACTAAACCATAACTCAATCGCTGTTTATTTTCTTCTAGGCCACATAT
>JAECMU010237705.1:0-15350 GCA_016106625.1 Dracogyra subfuscus | reverse complement strand
TAAATCGCCATAACAGAATTTCACTCGCATAGGCGAGTGTTTCACTCGCAGTATTGCGCCCTGTGATTCGATTCATTTGTTGATTCATTCATTCCATGATATGGCAGATCCTATCTTTCAATTTCTTTTTTTTATTCACTCATTCGTTCATCCATTCATCCATTCGTCCATTCATTTGTTCATTCATTCATTCATTCATGGTCTGGCAGATCCTCCTTTCAGTGTTCTTCATTCATTCATTCACGATAATGATGTCATAGCTTACGATTGTTTTACGATTTCGTAGACTGAGATTGCTTGAAAAATATGGGCCCTGACAATTACATCAGTGTTATTCATCCACTAATTTCCCAGCCATATTGGCATCAGGGGTAATGAAAAAGCTAATTCTGCTGCCAAGTCTGCTTTGGATTTGCCTCATGCTGGAGTTGGTGTATCTTATACTGATTTTAAACATTCTATCAACCAATTTATCTTTTCGATTTGGCAGCATGATTGGGACGGTGCGGTTGCGAACAAGCTTCATGTCATCAAGCCAGTCTTGGGAGAGTGGCAGTCCTATAGACAGTGCAGAAAGGATGAAGTAGTCTTGTGTCGTGCCCGCATCGGTCATACATATTTGACCCATTCATTTATCTTGAAGAAAGATTTTCTACCTCAGTGTGAGCTCTGTCGGTGTACTCTGACGGTTTCGCCACATTTTGGTGGAGTGTAAGCATTTGTCAGGAACTGGGAAAGATATTTTTGGACCACAAAATGTGATGGAATCGTTTCGAATTAGTTTTACAATTTCTTCGTGATACAGACTTTTATTCTAACTTTTAAATTTATTTATCTGTGACATAACCGTATTTTTGCACAGTCCTTTACACTGTGTTTTTATTGAAATTTTGAATTTTTATATTGATGTGATTCACCCTTTAATGTGTACCCCATTACTATAGTGTGACACCCAATAGCTGATGTATTTTTCATGCTGGGGTGTCGTTTAACGTTCATTCATTCATTCATCCACTGATTTCATTTGTCGTTCTCTTCCAGGCTCGTGTAACCATCTTGCTCACATTAACTGGTTATTATCTTTATTCTGTAATCATCAAAATGTAAGGGGTGGGACATAGCCCAGTGGTAAAGCGTTCGTCCGATGCGCGGTCACTCTAGGATCGATCCTCTTGCTGGGCCCATTGGGCTATTTCTAGTTCCAGCCAGTGCACCATGACTGGTCTATCAAAGGCCAAGGTATGTGTTATCCTGTCTGTGGGATGGGGGATATAAAAGATTCCTTGCTGCTAATTGAAAAGAGAAGTCCATGTTTTTTTTTTTTTTTGTGTTTTTTGTTTTGTTTTTTTAACGACAAACTCAACACATTACAATTACGGTTATATCAGTGTCGGACATATGATTATGTCGAGAAAAAACCCCAGTGGTTAGCTGACGGGGATCGATCCTAAACCAACCGTGCATCAGGTGGGCACTGTACCACTGGGCTATGCTGCCCGCTAAAAGTCCATGAAGTGGTGACAATGGGTTTCCTCTCAATATCTGTGTGGTCCTTAACTACATGTATACGTCCAACGTCCTATAACCGTAAATAAAATGTGTTGAGTGTGTTGTTAAATAAAGCATTTCTTTCTTTCTTTCATATAACTGTAAATAAAATGTGTTGAGTGTGTCGTTAAGGAAAACATTTCCTTCCTTCCATCAAACTGTTTGAGGAAAAAACACTATTATTCCTCTTTATTTTACTTCACATTCTATGATTACTTACGTCAAGTGAACAGTTTTGTGATTGTACCTTTGGATAAATTTATAAAAAAGGATTCCTGGCTACGGATAAACCCATTGTAGGTTTGTGACGTTGCTACAGTACACGCCATAGTGACGTCATACCTTACGATTGTTTTACGATTTCCTAGAGTAAGATTGCTTTGAACATATGGACCCTGATAATTACATCAGTGTTAGCGGGCAGCATAGCCCAATGGTACAGTGCCTGCCTGATGCGCGGTCGGTCTAGGATCGATCCATAGCCCAGTGGTACAGTGCCCGCCTGATGCGCGGTTGGTCTAGGATCGATCCCCGTCAGCTAACCATTGGGGTTTTTCTCGACATAACCATATGTCCGACGCCGATATAACCGTAAATATAATGTGTTGAGTGTGTCGTTAAAAAAAATAATAAATAAATAAAATACATCAGTGTTATTCATCCACTAATTCCATCTGTCGTTCTCTTCCAGGCTCGTGTAACCACCTTGCTCACATTCACCGGCCGACAGCCCAGCCTCTACGAGCGCACATCCACCACCACCACTACCACCCCGCCCCGTTCTCCGTTCCTCACAACATGCCCATGACCCTGCCCCACCCCCACCCTCACCCGCACCAGAGGCTGATGCACCCGGACCTGTCCTGTCACCACGGCGACCCGGGAAGCATGGGCGTGTACCAGCCCCGCGACTCGATGTCTGCCACACACAGTCCGATCCCGGTGGTGCCCCCAGTACCCGCCCAGTCGGTGCCTGATCTCATGGCCATGCACTCGCAGGGAAGAGGAGGAGGGGGAGGAGGAACGTGCGGGGCGGGGACCCCAGGATCACAGTCGGTGACCCCTCATAGCGAGATGGGACAGTGTAATCCTAAGTAAGTTACGTATATAGAGGATTCGTCACGAGTGTTTTGTAAAAATAGAAAATATTAACCGAGGCTATGTTAATCGGTATTTGTCATCGGCGGGACATAGCTCAATGGTACAGTGCTCACTCTATGTGCAGTCGGTCTGGGATCGATCCCTGTCAGTGGACCCATTGGGCTATTCTCGTCACATCCAGTGCACCACGACTGGTATATCAAAGGCCGTGGTATGTGATATCCTGTCTGTGGGATGGTGCATATAGAAGACCCCTTGCTACTAATCGGAAAGAGCAGCCCATGAAGTGGCGACAACAGGTTTCTTTTAGTGCAAAAAGATGTTAACATTTGCTTAAAACCTGGTTTTTAAGGATATGTAAGAAATAAAATAATACATTTGTGTCCGTTAAATACCATTTATCTCACAACTCGTTGTTTAAAAATGTACCAAACTCACTCATAGATACCTTTTAAAACAACTTATGGGATAAATGGTATTTAACGGCCACGAATGTAGTATGCTCTGTTGGAATAATAAATTTAAGTAAAAATTTAAATTTTGTTAGAAAATAACTGGGGTTTTATTCTTTTTGATGTTTAATAAATAATTTGGAATAATAATTTTAGATAATAATTGAAATTTATTTGCAAAAATAACTGTCTTTCTACAGTTTTTGATCGTTAATAAATAATTTTCTAATTATAATTTTATGTAATAATTGAAAATTTTGTTATCTAGAAGGTAATTGTTTTTTTTTCTTTATGATGTTTAATGTATAATTTAGTGAATCTCTCCATCTCAGCTCTGTGAGCCCTGGAGCGGTTTTTTCTCGACATAACCATATGTCTGACGCCGATATAACCGTAATTATAATGTGTTCAGTGCGTCGTTAAAAAACCTGTGAGCCCTGGTGTAGCTTACTGTTACTAATTGTATTATAAACATAATATTTAAAAATGGTACATCAAAGGGTCATGGTATGTGCTATCCTCTTTACGGGATGATGCATATAAAAGATCTCTTGCTGCTAATCGAAAAGAGTAACCCATGAATGGCGACAGCAGGTTTCCTCTCTCAATATTCTGTGTGATCCTTAACCATATTATGTCTGATGCCATATAACTGTAAATAAAAAATGTGTTGAGAGTGTCGTTAAATAAAACATTTCCTTCCTTTACCTTTACAAATGAAAGTTTATTTGGGTTTTTTCTCTCTCTCTGTTTCAGCTCTGTGACCCAGGGGATGCCCGGTCAGCCTCAACAGCATCTACACCATCACCTGCATCACTACCACCTGAACCCCGCGTCACGCATCCACCCGTGGCCACCGCTACATATGCCATCATTCCTAATGGTAAGTCATTGGTACTAATAGAATCTATCACTGTTAGGAGATGTAGATAAGGCAATTCCGCAGCGGGCAGCGTGGCCCAGTGGTACAGTGCCCGCCTGATGCGCGGTCGGTCTAGGATCGATCCCCGTCAGCTGACCACTGGGGTTTTTTTCTCGACATAACCATATGTCCGACGATATAACCGTAATTTAATGTGTTGAGTGCGTCGTTAAACAAACCAAAAAAAATAAATAAAAATAAGGCAATTCCAACCCAAGTGACAAAATGTCAAACATTTCACCTATAAACTCATTTAAAGGGACATTCCTGAGTCCGCTGTAATTTTTAAGATGTTATCAACTAACAGACTTTTTGACAACTGTAATTACATATCAGATATATTTTTCTGTATTAAATATTACTGGCTGTATATTAAACATGTTTCTGATCATTCTAATATTGGTACTAGGTTGAATTTCATTTTATTTCCTAAAAATATTTTTTTGTGCATACAAAATTATTTGAAGACAAAATCCAGTGTGGGCTTCTTACAAATATTAATACATCCAGAAACACATTGAATATACAAACACTGATATTATAAACAAAATATATTTTATATGTATCTTTAATCATAGAAATATTTTATTAGTCAGAAACATCTTACAATGCAGCAAACTCAAGAATGCCCCTTTAATCTTACTCCGCAAAATATAGTTCACACTATGCAACAGTATAAAATGAAACAACTTGACCATAAATATACAATTAAAAATATTAATTTGTTTAAATAGTTTAAAAATTAGAAATGGCAACTTTGCGAATAAGTAATTCAACAGACCGGCTTTAGTGGTGTCGTGTTTAGGCCATCGGTCTACAGGCTGGTAGGTACTGGGTTCAGATCCCAGTCGAGGCATGGGATTTTTAATCCAGATACCGACTCTAAAACCCAGAGCGAGTGCTCTGCAAGGCTCAGTGTGTAGGTGTAAATCACTTGCATCGACCAATGATCCATAACTGGTTCAATAAAGGTCATGGTTTATCCTGCCTGTGGGAAGCACAAATAAAAGATCCCTTGCTGCTAACCGGAAAGAGTAGCCCATGAAGTGGCGACAGCGGGTTTCCTCTCAAAATCTGTGTGGTCCTTAACCATATCTCTGATGCCATATAACCATAAATAAAATGTGTTGAGTGTGTCGTTAAATAAAGCATTTTTTTATTTTAAATTCAACAGAATGCTTCAAAATATGAGTTATGACATTGTTGCTGTAGTGTGTTTTCTAATTGTATTATTTGTTACCCAAGGCCACCTTATATGATTAACTTGTAATAATTTTATAAATGCATTATTTTGTTATGTTAATATTATTTTTATTATTATAATTATTTCTGAAAAGGAAAAATAAAAATTGAATTTCAGCAGAAAAACAGAAAAACTAATTGAAGGTGAAATGGCAAATTAAATTTTTATAAAAAAATTTTTTAATTAGTATGTACACTGAAAAAGTAACAACCAATCAAAATGTTTGATTTATCAACAATTTTTCTTGCAGCCTCCAATGCCAGACATGCCTCCTTTCCCCGTATTTCCGTCGTTTCAACGCTTGCCACGAAATATGCAAATGAGGCTCGGTGGGATGGTGTATCACGGTCCAATAGTTGAGGTATGTTATTTCTGAACTATTCGATATTGCATATTTCTCGTCCAGGCAGTACACCACGACTGTTCATGGGCGTCTGCAGGAAATTAAAAAACATTACATGGAAAATACAAAATGAATAAAAGAACATAAACATTTCTCAACAGTTCATTCAGTTAAAGCAGGTTACTACTCTTGGAACAGTATTATTTACAGTAATCTTAGCAAAAAGATGTCTTCACACTTCACACGTCGAATTCAGGATAACATTGCCCCCCCCCCCTGCATTTTTTTCTGCGGACGCCCAATGCGACTGTTATATTAAAGGCAGTGATATGTGCTATCCTGTCTGTAGGATGGTGCAGATTAAACATATTTTGCTACTAATGGAAAAATATAGCGGGTTTCCTTACTAAGACTGTGTGACAGAATTATCAAATGTTTCACATCCAGTAACTGATTATAAATAAATCAGTGTGCTCTAGTGGTGTTGTTAAACACACCAAACTTTATTTGATTTTGCTAAAAATATAGTTAATGACCCACTTTAGTTTTTTATGTAACCCTTGTCGTGTATTTGAAACTGCGGGCAGCACAGTCCAGTGGTACAGTGCCCGCCTGATGCACGGTCGGTCTAGGATCGATCCCCGTCAGCTAACCACTGGGGTTTTTCTCGACATAACCATATGTCCGACACCGATATAACCGTAATTACAATGTGTTGAGTGCATCGTTAAACAAACAAACAAACAAAACAAAAAAACTACAAATTTATTCGAAACTGTTCTGGGAACATATTTCGAAACATTTCAAAGAGATCATATTAAATCCCACACCATCTCTCTTAGTGATGTGTTGAGAACAGGATCTCAACCATTCGCGAACACAGTTTTGAATACACCAATTATATCTTATGTCTATTTATTACACACCAGTACTTAAGATATTGCCCGTATCATAACAGTCACTCAGTATCTAACTAGTGTAATATTGGTGTGACGTGAGCGTCACGTAGATCACTTGCTGATCCAATTCGTAGAAAAATAACGTGTTGTACGCCTCGACATATGGGGGATATGCTTATTTCTGCATTGCGGTTTGTTTGCATTTGGTTTGTAGTAAATAAAATACTAAACTGGCTTGTCTGTTATACCATTTTTATGAAACTCGTGAATAGTATTGGTATCTAACTCTGTTTCACTCGTCATATACCAAAGCTGTTTACTCATTTCATAAAATATATGTGACAGGCAAGCTCATTTAGTATTCTACATGTATATGATGTTCTAAATTTATGTTTAAAAATATAATATGCAGAATCAGATTTGCTTGAGAGATGCACAAACAAATTATCTTTCTTACAATCGTTCTAGCCTTGCACCACGAATGGTATATCAAAGGCCATGGTATGTGCTATCCTGTATGGGATGGTGCATATAAAAGATCCCTTGCTATTAATGGAAAAAAGTACCACGTTTTTTCTCTAAGACCTAATGTTCGACATCCAGTAGCTGATGAAAAATAAAATCAATGTGCTCTAGTGGTGTTGTTAAACAAAATAAACTTATATTCCCACCGGTTTCAGAGGCCTGTGTTGTGTATGTTGAGCATCGAAATGCGGCGGCAATCGGCAATGCCGTCGCAAAAGCTATCGCAAACTTGATTTGCGACAGCATTTCATTGCCGTCGCAAATCTGCGAGTGGTGAAAAGTCTGTAGGCAATTGCAGATCCCAGAGAGAAGCATAAATTTATTATCGTGTGTAGCTCAGTTTCCTTAATTAATATAAATTGGTTTATTCCAGTATAGAAGCTTAAGAAAATAAAGTTGAGATGTTATGTTTTAGCATATTATTACAGTAGTGGATTATATATTCATGAATAATTTTGACAGCATTATTCTTTTCTTTCAAATTGCCATTATAGTGCCGTTGCAAAATCTGAAATTCAAAGGCTGCCCGTGTACTCAAAATGTTTTTTTGTTTTTCTGTTTTCACAGTTCAATTTTGACGGTAGGGGAGGCAACGGGAACGTCGGTGCCAGTCAGGTGGTAATAGAGCAGAACACACTTCCGCACAAGTACAAGAAGGTAAGACGCGTTCAGAACTAAGGCAGGTCCTGAATTTAACATTTCCCTTTTGTGTTTGAAAATTATCTGTGAACGTAATTAAATTGCAAAGTTATAGCAATTCTCAGAACAGTGCGTAAAGTGGTTTACCGTACATCATTTCTATACAGGTTGGCCTTCGTGCATGTGCATCAAAAATAAAAATGTTTTTAGAGAAAAAATTGCAGAGGTAATAAATAGAATAAAAAACTCAGTACCACTTGTTATCAAATTTATGTCCCTCATGAAATAATTTTTATTTGTTAAAGCTTGTGACATCTGAAAATAATTTCACTCGGGACATAAATTTGATAATAACCTGTAAATTGTCAGTTTAAAACATGTTCAAGTGTGATGTTAAATAAAACATATGTTCCTTCCTCTGTCTGTAGACAAAGATATCAATTTGATAATAACCTGTAACTCATCTATTTAAAACTGTTCAAGTGTGATGTTAAAGGGACATACCCAAGTTTTTAAACATTAAGACATAGTTTTGACTATTAAAGGCATTTTTTGATAACTGAAATCATACTTTACTTAAATTTTATTGTTTAAAGTATTCATTTCCGTACATTCGAAGTGGTTTTGGTCATCCTGATGTTTTTTAATATCACAAATGCATTTCTCATATTTTCAAAAAGCACGTGCCTCTGAGAAGTAACAGTTATGTAGTCGAGTTTTATTCTATTTTAGAGGGTATTTCACCATTTCAAAGTCAAAGACTCATGTTTCACTCAATTGTAACTTTATCAAAATGTGTTACAGGTTTATAAATTACACTAAACGTAATGTTAATTTTCATGAACTGAAACTAGAGTATGTCCCTTTAAATAAAACATATGTTCCTTCCTTGTTCTCTCTGTAGACGAAGCGGTGTACTGATGTTGACGACCCGTATCACATGGAGAAATGTACGATTTGTCTCTGTGAGTTCGAAGATGGAGAAGATGTCAGGTATGTTTTAGTTGTCTCCCGTAACAGATGTCATAAAATTCACTATGGGTAATTCTAAACAAAATAACTTCCGGCGGTGTCAAAGTTCGGGGTGCACCAAACTTTTGATAGAACAGTTAATTCCACAAGTCCTATGAATGGTGATAAATGTGAGTGTGTTGGTTGTAAAAATAATTAGTTTTATCCTGGCAAAAAATATAAGCAACTTAATATCATCTAGTACCATTGTGTCAAAATACCCTTGTGCTTGAAACGTATGTGGTACCTGAAAAAAAAAGGTACTAAAAGTATGTGCGGAACTAGGGTAGTCATAAATGTTACCCATTATTACTGAAATGAGCAGCTTGACCCCTAATTTTTTCTGATATTCTCTTTAAGGGTGAGGGGTAGCAGTATTTTTTACAGGGCTTCTAGATTACTGTAGCCCCACTGCCATGGCTAGTGTATTCAATGTTGGGCTTGTAAATAACAATTGCCATGCCCAACGACTACTGAAATTGTTTTTGTCAAATGTTGCAGTTAAGTCTATTTTACAAATATAAATATCCCCCAATGTTAGTGTTTTTAAGCTCTATTTCACTCTTTCTGTGACATACCTGATTATTACTATTATTTAGTAAAATTGTGTTAACTTAAATTAAAATGGAGCTAGTGAATTTTTAATCGTGGTTAGTAAATTTTAAAAATCATTGGCTAGTCTATTAAAAATGTTTTTCTAGAATCCCTGATTTTTATCTGTGGTGTATATAATAGGCTTCAGGTAGAAGTTTAGCCACATATACTTTACTATTGGCATCTGTGGGATTTTATTTGGTGGTGTACACCCTATAGCCAATGGTCGTGGGGTGTAGGTAGGGTACTCTCCTGTAGTACTTGGATTGAAACATTTCTCATTGTGCTCCACAACTGGTGTAACAAAGGCTGTGGTATGTTTTATTCTGTCTGTAGTATGTTGTATATATCGAAGATCCCTTGCTGCTAATCGAAAAGAGCAACCCATGAAGTGCCTACAGTGGGTTTCCTCTGTCAATATCTTTGTGGTTCTTAACCATATGTCTGATACCATACAACTAGTAACTATACTATAACTTTAAACCGTGTGTTGGGTTGTCTTTCTTATATTGTAATGTAGTACCATGTGTTAGAAAAAACATAAATATTCATAAGAATATAGTACCATGTATTAGAAGGAACATAAATATTCATAAGACCATTAAAGAACATAAATATTCATAAGACCATTAAAGAACATAAATATTCATAAGACCATTATATTCCAGTTTTTGGTTACTTGTCCTGTACCGTTGAGCAGAAACTTTGTGTATAGCCAGGGTTTGCAGAATGTTTACAACATCTACCAGCCATGACTTCAGTGATTTAAAACAATGTACTAGCCGCAATAAAAATTCACTGGCCCGACTTTAATACAATTTTACTAAATAATTGTAATAATCAGGGCCCGCGCTTATAAAACGTTTAGAGTCCAGACTCAGTCTCAAATGACGCTACACACACGCAGTTTGTATAGTGTTGTCATGACATTACCGTCTTAGACTCGTAATACAGTCTCAAGTCTAGACTCAAAAAGTTTTATAAGCACCAGGCCTGATGTGTTACCTAAAGAGGGAGATTGGGGTTTGGAGGTGGGGGGGGGGGAAGATATTCATATTTACAAAATATGACTTAAATGCAGCATTTGACAACTTTTTTCTCTAGCCGTCGGGCATGGCGATAATAGTTATTTACTAGCCCAACATTGAATATTACTAGCCATGGGAGTTGGGCTACCATAATCTAGAAGCCCTGTATTAGAAAAACCTCCCAATCACCCCCCAACAAAATGTATCCATATGGTCAATGATTATAGTCCATTCTGTTATTAATTTTGTTTTGATTTACTTTTTCTTCGTAGACGTCTTCCCTGCATGCACCTGTTCCACATCGAATGTGTTGACCAGTGGCTGTCGACAAACAAGAAGTGCCCCATCTGTCGGGTTGACATACAGGCGGGGTCCAAGGAGCAGCTCGTGTCAGAATAGCTATTTATATCCGCGGATAATATTTTCAAACCTCATATTTATATATTGTCTACAGAGTAGATTTACACACCTACAGAGGCTGAGCCGAGATCCGTAGCCTTGTAAGATGTTTCCAACCGATAAAGCCTTTTTGTTTACAAATAAAATCATGATTACTTATTTTCTTTTCACATTACCGGTCCTCAAACATGCACATTCAGAGCAAGCTGTTATAGCACACGCCTGTCTTGGGTACACACCTCAGCTATCAAAGCTGTCTGTCCAGGACAGAATAGAAATTAGTGGTTAGTTGTTATTGTTAGTGAAAGAGAAAAGAGGGTGTAGCGGCCATACACCTACCCAATGAGTCCTTAAAAACTCGCTCTGGGTGGGAGCCGGTACCGGGCTGCGAACCCAGTACCTACCAGCCTGTTGTCCGGCGACTTAACCGCTAGGCCACCGAGGCCGGTACTCAATTTCTGCTATTTTTTAAGTTTTATAGATGATTTGGCGAAATTGAATGCTCACCCAGAGCTAATATCCTTTCGCAGTGTCTTAGTGCTATGATGGCGTAAAACTGTCGTAGCCTATTGCCAGTGTCACAGTGAGCAGTGCCATCGGTCAACTCAAGAATAGTGAATTTTTGATCGAGGGGTGGGTGGGGGATCTGTAAGAACTAGAGACTTTTCTTGAAAAATATTTTGTATGGCCACCGAACAGTGGTGTGGCCCAAACATCCCATCAGGTGTATGGGTTAAAGGCGTATTGTCACAGACCACTGACCTAACAAAGTATTACTTAAAACGTTATATATTTTATTTGTTCCTAAACGTACTTTATTCAACCATCTACGTAACCACCATACTCCATTTATTAATAACATTTTGTAAAAATTATTGAATTATGGCAATGGTCCATAATTCAAAAACTAACATTGCTGAGAGGGTTGACATGGATTTCACTCCCATTGTGGTGTAGTTAAAGTGATGCAATAGCTAGGTTTGGTCTGTGAAAAATTAAAGTAATTTTGATCTATTATTCAGTTTTAGAGAAATAGGGTCCTTAAATCTGTGATAGTATGCCTTTAAATCTTTGACAGTATGTCCTTAAATTTGTGACAGTATGCCCTTAAATCTGTGACAGTATATCCTTAAATCTGTGATAGTATGCCTTGAAGATGTTCCAGTGAATCCTCAGTCATTAAAAGAGCTTGGTTGGTTGGAAACATCGTAAACGTTGGCACCAAACTCCACACAGTCTCTTTGTGTACAGATTATTTATTTTTTAAAAAGGCCAGTTTGCTAGTGCTCAGCGTAGTGTTGCATTGTTCTCATAATAGAAATATTTGTGTGAGAGCGTGGGCAGGGCGATTTTTAGTTTGCTGCACCTACTTGCGATATATATTTACGATACATTTTTTATCTGGTCTGCACTTCAGTGTCCGTCTAGTTGATACAGAACAGCAGTGGAAACGCCGATACCAGGAAACATTTAGTTTTTCAAAAAATCGTGATTAGCGATATTTCTAGTCGATTGAAAATTGATTAACAACTACTGTTTAATTGTTTAGAGATATCCAAAACTTGCATGGCAAAATGTTCTTGGATATTTTAAATTAATTCAGTAATTTAATTCAGTTAATTTGGTCAAAGTGGATGTAAAAAAAATGACGATACCAGGAAACATTTTGTTTTTCAAAATCTTGATTAGCAGTATTTCTAGTCGATTGCAAATTGATTACAACTACTGTTTAATGTTTTAAAATTGTTTAAGAAATCTCAGAAACTTGCGTAGCAAAATGTTCTTGGATATTTTCACTTAATTTCAATAAAATAATTCAGTTAATTTGGTCAATTAATTCAGTTTATTATGTAAAAGTTGCTGTAAATGTTCCCATGACCTCGATTCAAAGAAATAATGGTATTCAAATAGAATTAATTTAAATTCGGAAAACTAAACTGGTATTTTCGTTTCTTTTGTTGTTCGGTCTGGACTATAGGGTTTGTATTCCAGTTATGGTTTTTATGATGTACCTACTAGAATCAAATTGGTTTTCTCTTTTTCTTTTTGAAGTCTTAATCGATTATGAATGTAATTTTTTTTATATGTTTGTATTTTTTTTCTCTCTCAAAATACTGAAATCAAATCAAGTTATAAAAAAATTAATATTAAAATTTACAAAATCCAATCATTAAGGAATTTGTTTTTAAATAATTTTTTTTAGTGTAGGTGTATGCTTCACATTGAAGATAAAGACTTCCGTTTTATTGGTCTGACATATATTGTTATTATATGCTACAGTTTTAGTGATATTCTCCCTATATGCCCAATATATAGCATCTTTCCTGCAATAGCCAGGAATTTAAAAATCAGTGTGCTCTAGTGGTGTCGTTAAACAAAACAAACTTTTACTTTCCTGCAATTCTACATTGAGGCTCTGTCATATGTTTTTTCTTGCCCTCTTTTGAAGTGATCAATTAACAACTTTTTATTTTAACAACCTTCCTCTATAATCTCTCATTCGTTTCTGCAAGTACTATTTAAACTCAAAAGTTGCTGATCGTTGTGTGAAAGTAGTGATGCCAATCTCCGTCCCTAATTGGTGTCGTAGCAGGAACAGGATTCCTTGCTTCTGGAAATCTCAGATGTTACTGTGGTTGGATGTAAAAGATTGAGATGGAATCGCAAAATATTACAACGTTTATGTCCTTTGTACAATTTTCGATGGATTGTCCGAAAAAAATGTTTGGAAATTCCATGCCATTTCTTTGCTATCATCAGTTAAGTTTGATCGAGAGCTAGTTATCTTCAGTTATTTTGGTGCCTATCTACATGTTTGAAGTGAAGTACTGTTTTGACAGTAAAAGATTTGTTGAAATTAAGGTCCTTGATTAATAGATAGATATATATATATAGCTCTGTTATTTAAACTTTTGTTGTGGCTGTGTTTAAGTATCAATTTGGGGAAATAATTGCTGAGGCTGTGTGGGACGGTTTTCTGTATTTCAAAACCAGTAATTATATTCAGTGTTACATATATACACTTCATGCTGAGCATATTTGTCGCATCCATTTTTATTTTTTTTACTTTCAACCTTTTTAAAGTTAATCTTTGTTATTTAACCCCACAGTGCCAGCTGGACATTGGGTTAAATGTAAGCATGATGGTCATTGGGTTTGTCTGTCGTTTATTTCAAATGTAATGTTGTTAGTGATTGGTCTCCAAATGTAAGCATGATAATCATTGGTCTGGACCTAGATACAAGCCTGCTAGTCATTGGATCCAGATGTAACGTTGATAGCTACTGGTCCAGATGTAAGCATGGCAGTCATTGGTCTAGTCCTACCCGCTAGTCATTGGTTCCATATAACATGCAGTTGACAGCCATTAGTCCAAATGTAACAGTGGGTTTGAGTGTTGGGAATGATATTTGTAGCTAGTGACCTCCATTATCAAACTATGTGCTCTAGTGGTGTCGTTAAACAAAACAAACTTTATCTTTTTTCTATATCAGAGTGTAACTTAAAGCTACTTTTTGTTCTTTCTTTTTTTTTCTCCTATTTAATAGCATCTTTTCAAGATTCATCTTCTTCAATGCAATATTAACATTTTTAAAGTTTAACATTCTAAGCATACATTACAGTTTGTATTTTTAAAAATATTTTAAATTGTGTAATTTTGGCAAATTATTTGTTGATCCGCAAGCAGATTATGTGATTACAAGCTTCTTTTTTTTTTTTAAAGCTTCCTTATAGTGCATATAATAACATAGTTTTTGGGTGTAATTTCATAATTCCATAAAGTTTACAATTCTAAGTATGTACTTACATTTATATCACCAACTTTGTATTTTTGCCATTTCCATTAAATTTTATTTAACATAGCCAATTCTTGACATTTCTATGAATAGACTTTGTTATTCTAAGATATTTGTGTTTTTATTCTGGAACACATACGTGTAAGGTTGTTTGCTTTTGTTTTGTTTTTAAGAAAATTAAAGTTTAAAATTCTTATCATATAGAGTATATTCCCAGCTTGAATTTTTTCCAATTTTCACTTGTTTAATATTGTCATTTATAAATCTGAGAAATAGCTTAACATATATTATTTTACATTTCATTTGAACATGTGAGGTATAGTTATATACATTTTAAAACAATTTCCAATGTTCTGAACTTTATATTTTTATGAATTTTCATTTGTTTAATATGGTCAATTGTTATAACTCTCTGAACAAGCTACATAATGTTTTGGTTTTTGTGTCTTCATTGTATTACAATGAAACTCCTCTAAACTGGACACTCTCCAAACCAGTTAAAAAGTCCAGCTATAAGAGGTATCCGGTTTACAGAAGTTTTTTTCTACATATATATTTAGAAAGGGACTGAAAAGCATCCGGTTTTGACGGAAGTCCGGTTTATAGAGGGTCCGGTTTTGAGGGAAGTCCGGTTTACAGAGGGTCCGGTTTGTAGAGTTTTCAATGTATATGCAATACATAGATTTGCAGAAGTTCTTTGCTTAATAAAATGTGCAGTATACCACAGCTTCTAGAATTTTCATGAAAATTCACTAGGCATGGAATCTGTGATTTTAACAATTTACTGGCCACGATTAAAAATTCACTAGCCCTTAAGTTAATACAATTTTACTAAATAATAGTAATAAT
>JAECMU010237633.1:0-18214 GCA_016106625.1 Dracogyra subfuscus | reverse complement strand
CTTGTAGTAGGAAATAGAACAAGTTCTAATCGGTATGACTCCAATACGACATGTAGTATAAGATAAAATCGTTACGATTTAGGCGTTCTCACTATACGATTTGATCGCAACCTACAAGTCGGTACGACTAATCGCATAGTGAGAACGCCCCTTAAAGCAGTTACAGGGGGCCGCGTCTCATACCAAGCGACGTTACAGCATGGAAGAGTTGGTTTTGTGTTTCTGCGATGGAATGTGCATGCTGTAAACAACGTTTCGAGGATAAAAGTGGACGGTTGCGTAGAACAGGATTTGTACACAATTTAAAGGTGGGCCCAGTGCTGCACACACATTAAGTGATGTTTTTGACATAACTGTCACTCCCGAACCAATCACGTGATCTACGTCTCAAAATAGATCGTCGACCTTTTTAATTGCTACACGAAGCAACACGGACCGACACGAATGGCGGCACAGTGAGGGTGATGTCAAATTTCTCTCTGTAGTACGTATGTGTATTAGTGATTAATATGTGGATTTTTTTTCATTTGTTAACTCGAAAATGGTCGATGTAAAGGTATTTGACATCAAACATAGGATTGTTGTGGTATTAAAGCGGGAATCTTTGCCTACCGTTTGGTAGTCAAGATTTGCCAAAAAAAGACATAGGATGGTCTCTGACTGTAATGAGAGCGTATAACTGTCCAAATGTCCGTCTAGCTCTCTTACAGTCAGAGTACTCGGGCTATATTTTGTCTAGAATTAAATACCAACCGGTAAACAATGTTGTCCGCTTGTTCTAGAAATTTGACAGGGGTCAAGGTTAGTACTAGTAGACCAGTTTTTATTTTAATGTGGCAAAGCATTGTAATAATATACGTAATTTTGAATTTAAATGATGTCAGTATTCCAATGACGTCACTTTGAATCACCTTACAATAACCATACACTGGGTATCATGGGTGGACCAGTTTCGGTGAGCATAAGGCATTAGATTCTAAATCATATCAATATTTATACACAGACAGTTGTTATTCAAATAGCTCCCATTTTATTAGTATTTCTATGCTTCAAATGAACACTAAACTGGCTGCTATGTAGCAAAGATCACTGCACGTGCGTCAAAAACTGCAGCATGCGTCAAAAGTAAATATTGTTAACTATGTCACCTATTTCGGTGAGTGAAACGTTTAGTGGTATAGCTTACAGCCAAAACTTTCCAACACAAAACTTTTAAGTGTTTTATCAAAACATGGATGTTGGTCAACAAAACATGCACTTATAATAATTTATGAAAAAAATATTTTAACTATTTTACAACAAATTATAAAATGGAGTCCTCGAGAACCAATGTTAACAGACAACATTTTAGGAACAGGAATATAACAATTCTGATGTCTTACAATTGTGTTAATAGTTGAACAAATGAATAGTTATAAACTTAAAATTGTTTTGTTAAAACATACATGTATAAGCTGCATTCTGAGTTTTAATAAATATACAAACAGATATCCAGAAATATGTTTATGTTAAAACATATAAGGACCATATATTTTTGGCAAGTATCTGTAAAGAGAGTTTCGCCAGCAGATGCTGTGACAGTCATGTGCCTTCAATAACAAAATATCCGTACGCTGAGAACAGACGAAAATAGTTTTTAAAATTAAGTTGTGTTTCAAATAACAGTCTTTCAAAAATCAATGAAAATGGGTATTAAGAAATGTACTGTGTTTATGACTGGGTAAAGTTCGATCTTGCTTTCTTTGTTCGTTTTAATTTTATTTTTACTAACATTTTTGTGAATGCGACAGCCATTTGTTTACTTTCCCCATGCAAAAGTCAACGACGTCAGAAATCTTAAAATGTACGTGCTGTTGGGCACAAACGAAGAACCCACCGAAATAGGGCCCTCACCGAAACAGGGCCACGGACGATACATGGTGTTTCCGTTTTAAAAATGCTGGACAAACTCCAATGCGGCAATGCCAACTTGCTACTGAAATGTTTTTGTTTGAATATTACTAAGGTCGACGACCGTCACCTTTCGCACCCTTCTTTTGGGTTCATACACAATAAATATTGCATATCTAACCATAATTTCAATTGAAATCCATATTTCGTTAAAAAAAATTACAATTTTTTAATCACAAGATTTTCTTCAAACACATTCAGATGCATTAGTAATGTTCAAACAAATAAATTCCAACAGCAAGTTTATATTGGAAATGTTCCAGCATTCATAAAACGGAAACGTCGTGTACAGACGTCATACAAATTAAAAATTAGTTATTTTATTACAATGCTTCGCCACATTAAAATAAAAACTGGTGACGGTCTACTAACCTTGACCCCTGTCAAATTTCTATAACAAGCGGACAACGTTGTTTACAGGTTGGTATTTTGTTATTTTTCATAATTCTGGACAAAATATTAACAAAGATCAAATAAATAAATAAAAAGTACCTTTTATCAAATATATCATGTCAAAAAATTACGGTTGGATATGTTTTATTTACTGTGTGCGAAGCCGAAACAAGGGTGCAAAAAATGACTGTCGTCGACCTTAATGCCTCTGAATGTGATAAAAAATGTGTATCTTTTACAAAATATGAATTTCAAATGAAATTACAGCTACATTTATTGTTTATCATGCAACCAAGCTTCAAGTTATCTGCTAACAGTGACACCTCAGGGCTTTAGAGCTCACTAATTTGGGCACAACGGGGACTTTGTTTTTCTAAGTACAGGAAGGTCATTTTAGGTCAATACTATCATTATAACAGCTACTGGAGAGTTGTCAATATTCAGAAATGCATTTCTAGCTGTTTTAATGAAAATAAACTTAATATTTCAGTGGTTTTGAGGTGCGATATTTTGAAGTCAGTATGTTTATACTTAATTTGGGCATGATTATTTTTGGCATCTGTATAATGTATTTTGGGCACAACGTTTATCGCCTCGACTTTAATGCAATCTAAAGCCCTGCACCTACATGATAATCTGAAGTGTTATATAGTCAATACAGGGTATAATCTAGACAATTTTTTAAGGGTCCCTTTTTGGTTAATTGGGAAAAAATAACATTTCAAATACAAAAAAAAGGGGATTTTCAAAAATAATCAATACCAACTCATACTCGCCTAAAACTTACAACTGGCGAGTAGTTTATTGCTTGCCTCATTCGTTTTGCTATAGGCTATTGTTGAAAAATGTCATCACAACCCATTAAAAAAAGGGGATTTTCAAAAATAATCAATACCAACTCATACTCGCCTAAAACTTACAACTGGCGAGTAGTTTATTGCTTGCCTCAATCGTTTTGCTATAGGCTATTGTTGAAAAATGTCATCACAACCCATTAAAGCCATATCGTAAAAACAGCCGTTTCGTTCTTTAACTTTGCAACATTGGGAATCCTAATTGGGAAACTGTTGGGTTGTAATTGGGAAAAGTTTGGTATTGGTTTGGGAATTTACTTTAGGGGAATGGGGCCTTTCACTGGCCCCAAAATGTATGATAGATTATACCCTGCAATACCTGATAGCATGTATGTGTTATCTAGTCATTAGGAAATGAATTCTGTGCATGGCAAGTGTACATGCCACATAATTTAACGCACATTCATTTCCAGCAAAACAATGTTGAAGTACATAAATAAACCTGTTATATTTACCGTACCATTAGAATACTTTTGATTTTTCAAATGTCCTGCTTTAAATGACAAAACAAGTAGTTTTGCGTCAATGTTTATGACATATCGACAGCCGAAAGTATCTGCGCGTGATCAAACCATTTCCAGTGGAAGTATTTGTTTTGTTTGGCATATTTACGCCAGCAGCTGTTAGTGGGGGAATCATGTGTTTATTTTTTATGAAAAACAGTCAAAGTATGGTTAAAAAGGGTTGCATGATAAAAAAGATACCAGGTTACTACGTTTTGATACATCGTTGTTATTTGGCTCGGTTCAATAATGGTGTAACAGGCTTGCTGAAGCTTGCCTGTTATCCCATTACTAAACCTCGCCAAATAACAACAATATCAAAACGTAGTAAGCTGGTATTCTATACGTATGAACCCAAAACAAGGGTGCGAAAAATGACTGTCGTCACACTTAGATGTGATGATGTAGTTACGGTAGTCTCCAAGGCTCGAAATTCATTTTTTTGATTGGGAGGCAATCTTTGCTTTTCAAATTTTAATTGGGAGGCAAATGTTTGAATTTGAGAAGCAGTTCTAGAGCACAGGTATTGCTGTTATTTTACTCTCATTTGATTAAATCTATACAAAATAAAGAGTCTAAACAAATTATGCACCTGGTTTATATGTTTATTACCCTGAGACATCAATTTACAATATTTGCATGAAATAATCGTCACAGAACCTTTTTCATCGCATTCAAATTCTAACCAGTTTGCGGGTGTACTTGCCCATTTCTCGACAATAGCTTTTTTGGCCATGATTGTAATAAGTTCTAAAGTAGCTTGGTCGATGGTAGTCTCTAAAATTGTAGTCTTTTTTCAAAGTCGCGACACTCGGAACTTCTCGGCTGATTCCATCGATAAATAAGCGTAAGTTCAACCAGTAGTTGTTTCCTAATGTTGGCTAGACTAGTTTTACGCTACATGTTGATGTTAAACCGAATGACCAGTCCGAGAACCAGTCCAAATAGCTCAGGACGTTTGCATTACTCGCTGTCGCTGAACTCGGATTTGAAAAACCGTAATCGATGTTAATTCTGCCATTATTGGTGTGCGCACCAATGTAACATGGCCGCGTCTACGATGTCGATACAAATATAGCAGTGTTTTAAATATTTTAAGTTCTTCATTTGAAATGCGGAAAACGCACGACAAACGCGAATTCTGGGATATACCGAAAACAAATTTTAGAAACCAGATGGAAAGCAAAACCTGCTTGTGAAACATTTTTTTGAAAGTATTTTGAGCGGTCTCAGTTGCCGTTACAGGGTACAAGTGTCATTTCTTCATAGCAGCACCACCACAGATCACAGCGGTGCATTTCCAATCAATATCATTGCACGTTTTGTTTAAATAAAGGTATATTTGTATACATATTTAAGTTTCTTCACGACTAACATGCATCAGACGCCATAAAGATGTCTTATGTATTGGTAAGCCCTTAAAATTTGGTATGTCCAATATCATCTAGCTATTCCTATACCTTGACTATCATGTTGGTTGTAAGTAGTTTCCTCTGCTATTTTCTTTGGAACACTGCTGAAGCTGGGTCGAGTAATATTTGTTTTAATAAAACTATTTATTAACTGTAGGTATTTTAAAACCATATACTGTCTGAGATGAGCTCATGAGGAATATTTGTCGAGTTCTAATACGTAATAGTAATACAGTGTTAATAATAACAACTCTTAAATCCTAAGATTACACTACTATCTAGAACAAAGTTAACATATTATTTACAGCCACTACAGTAATGCACAAAATACTCATTAATTTTAAAATGAAATTTTACCACACTACTCAGTCTTCTTCGCCATGAAAGGCGAGTGATCGCTCGCGCTCTCCTCCGCACACGCCTCAAATGTTTAAGACGAGCGGCTTATCGATCGACTTAAATTTTAGCTATGATTTTTAAAAAATTAAATTGAAGTTAGAAAGACATACTCACAAGTAATTACTCACCTGAACTACGTATGAAAATCAGACTGTGAACAAAGGTCTCAGAAATGTACGCGCAATAGCGATCGGTAACGTTATATAGTAATACATGGCACATTTGTACAAACATATTTAATAAGGAGAGCGATTGCTCACCTGGCTCAATTAAGAAGAGTGGTCTACAGCTCGCCTTGATTTTACTCATGGCGAAGACTGCTACTAGCACAAGGTTAGCACTGTAAGTACCACTACGGTCAACAATGGTCAATTTTCCACAACTTTATTTTGGCTTTGTACACAAATATCCAACATGTAATTTCATTTGAAATCCATATTTAGTAAATAGTACAATGTTTTAATCACGAGATTTTCTTCATATTAGCAATGTTCAAAAAATAAAATTAAAATTCTATAGCAATTTTGCATTAAAATGTTTCCAGCATTCTTAAAACAGTAATGTGATGCACCCAGTTTATTGTTTTTGTAAAGTGACATCATTCATACGAAAAAATTGCTATATTATTACAATGCTTCGCCACATTAAAATAATAACTGGTCTGTCAAAAACAATGAATTTTAAATTTGAGACAAACTATTAAGATTTAAAAAAGATTCTTGTATTATCTGCCAAAGAACACTTTTATCTTGATAATTGTTAATCTGTATTGTATTAATTATATTTGCAACAACAATTAATTTAATGTATATTAGCTACTAGTATATCGAGTAATTTGTTTCCAACAAAGTGTGAATATTTTTTATACAGAACACTGAACTTTGTTTTTGCTACACATGTGGCATATCTCATAGCGCTGAACAAAAGACTGTGTCGATATCAGCACTACATTATTGTATCTAGTGATAATGTAGAACAGACATTGACACAATCTTCTGTTCAAAAGATAATTGAGATGTAGGTGAAAGTTTCCGTAACTAGTCTAGGACTACGTTATCAAGATTAACCTAGTATGCAAATGTACCCGGTTAATCTGGTGAAGGCAATACATCTATAGGTAGATCTGAACGTTCTGAGCAATTTTGCTCCGCACAGAATTGTGATCCAAATAACAACTGCCATCATGTTTTCCCACCCTAACCATGTATTGTTATCTATTTCGAACTCATGGAGACCAAGAAATACTTACTTTGAAATTCGCTTTGAATTAAAGGAAAAGTCTGACACTGGGTTTAAAATAAAATAAAACTTGGTTATTGTTATCTGCCCATATTGGAAAGAAATAAAACTCGGAATAGCGGGCAGCATAGCCCAGTGGTACAGTGCCCGCCTGATGCACGGTCGGTCTAGGATCGTTCCCCGTCAGCTATCCAGTGGCATAATCCACTGGGGGTTTTCTCGACATAACCATATGTCTGACGCCGATATAACCATCATTATAATGTGTTGAGTGCATCGTTAAACAAAACAAAAATAAAACTCGGAACAGTCTTGTATGTGGAAAAAGATTGGTGAAGTCATTTATTGTTTCATAATAAATACAAAAAAACCACATAAAACTTAAAAGTTACTAAAATAATTTAAAAGTATACAATACTCTATAACATCTACTGGTTTACACATACAGTACTCTATAACATCTACTGGATTATTCTTTCTTTAAATATAGTGGGGAAACCCAGATTCTTCCATAGTAAAGTGTCCCTGGTGTGGCATGTTCATTAAATGAATGTTTTAAATTTAGAGCAGACAAAATTACAAATATAATGACAGTGAAACCTCTCAAAATCGGAATTCCCCACAAACTGGACATTTTCCACAGTGTTTTTTTAAAGAAATCAGTACAGAACTTAACCACTCTAAACTGGAAACGTGACGTTTTTGTTGGTCCCAATGGTGTGTGGTTTAGAGGAGCTTCACTGTACATACACGTATCAGATACGTATGTACTTGTAAACGTGTAATAAATTGTAGAATAGACCTTTACTATGTCATTTAGACACTCACGGTCACCAGTCACTTAGTCATTAGAGGAGTACGTGTTTACAAACAGTGAGACATCAAGATGACAAGACAGTGAATATATAACAAAACATAGTAATTAGAGGAGTACGTGTTTACAAACAGTGAGACATCAAGATGACAAGACTGTGAATATATAACAAAACATAGTAATTAGAGGAGTACGTGTTTACATAATACAAACAGTGAGACATCAAGATGACAAGACTGTGAATATATAACAAGCATAATCAGGCCTCACACTGGAGACAATTATGTTTTTTATTTATGTAGATATTTTCATTGAAAATGGTTACAATTGCATAATTTATTTTAATTTTTTTTTTATCCAAATGCTAAATGTTGTAACCACATTGTTTAAAATTAGCAACTAGCCCATTTTGCAATTGGTAGGGTGAGCTCTGCCTACTAGTTTTGCATTTATATTTGGAAAACATTTACTGTTGTATTTGTAAGACATCATTACGGACATTAATTCATAAAAACATTTTAGCATAATGACTAGCAAAGCATTACTAGAATGTCTACTGACTCGTTATTAGTTTTGTTGTGTATAGATGGCGCCATGTTTAATGTCTTGAATTATTTGTGTTCTTTCAGACGGAGTTCCATGTGGATAAGTTTGTTGTTGAGTGTCGTCGCCACGTACAACTCGAGAGTTTACGAGACGACCTCAATATATACTTGAAGATTCTCAAGAGTGCCATGATTGAACTCATCAACAAGGACTATGCAGACTTCGTCAACCTGTCAACCAACTTGGCAAGAAATATCAAACTTTTTAGTAAACATATTCAGTGAAATGTTAGTTATGTTATGTTTGGAAGAACTTTATCTCAAATTTCGTGTTTTTGTCCAAATGTTATGTTATTTCAGTTTATTGCAAACAACTTTACAAGAATAGTTACTTTAATATGTTACTTTTTATTATGTAGGCATTATTTGCTTGTTTGTAAAATGTACAGGAGTAGGACAGTCTGTAATCTTGTTTGCCAGGACTTTTGTTTTACTAGACATTGTCTGTTGACCAATAACGAAAACCATTGAGAAATATTGTTTGAAAACCCCCAATATATTTGTCTTGTATGTTTCAGGTTGGTATGGACAAGGCCATCAGCAGTCTGACAGTTCCGCTCGGACAACTCAAGGAAGAAGTTCTCGTAAGTTGTATTCTCCATCTGATCTCGAAACTCATGACTGGGTTTGGTGCACTGAACAATGACTAACATTCCCTGGGATATTTCCTGTTCCAGCTGTCTTATGCCATGTATCATGTTTGGCATGTAGAACATCGGTTAATGCGTTTTTGGAGTCCTGAATAGCTTATGTGGTATAAACTTCTACTCGCCATGTAGCTCACATTTACATTTAGTTTCTGTCAAGAAACCGTCAAAAGATATAATTTCCAACAAAAACTAATTAATTAGTCGAATTGTGCTGTCTATCAGTGAACATCATTTCAAGATATGTCGATGGCATAATTTTACTTAGAGAACTGATTGTTTGATTCATGTGAATTATGTTTGCATAACCTAATCTTGCATTGAACTAACAGTTTTATGAAGTAGATCCGGCTGAAACTAAGTTGAAGCAAATGAAGTAGAAACTAAATATTTCTTATTGCAAATCATTAAAAACATGGTGTGTTTTTTCTTCATGGCAGTGTTTTGAAGTGACTTTCAGAGCATATAACAGTGTATGAAGTAATCAGTTTGTGGTTCGCATGAATTTGAAGTTGTATAACCTTCAACACAATAACACTTTGTTACAGAATGTTCAGACCGCAATGGATGAAGCAATAGCAGCTGTTGAAGAGAAACTCAAACAGCAACAAGACATCCAGAATAAGAAGGTAGTGTGTGTACTGTCTTGTCACCCATTGTCTAGTTAAAAGTCAAACAGCAACAAGACATCCAGAATAAGAAGGTAGTGTGTGTACTGTCTTGTCACCCATTGTCTAGTTAAAAGTCAAACAGCAACAAGACATCCAGAATATTACTAGTTTGTATACCAACTCGGCCATTATTACTAGTGTGTATACCAACTCGGCCATTATTACTAGTGTGTATACCAACTCGGCCATTATTACTAGTGTGTATAGATTAGTTAATACTTAACCCCTTTTATGTTTTCAAACTTGTATTTCACTTTTGTTTATTATTAAAAAATGTTTTTAAATCTAATGCAGAAACCTATGAATAATTGTCTTTCAACTGTAATTGCCCAGATTTGTACAGGTTTGTAATACAATTCCAGTATGATGTGGTATTAACTGTTACTACAGTTAGCTCAGTAATGTATTAGCATTATTACTATTAACCTCATACTATATAATACATTTGTGTTTGTCAGTGTTATTGGTTTATGCCTGCTAGTTAATATGGGTTTAGATGTTGTTTTCATCATTATTGTGTTGTGTACTGCAGGCATGTCTACAGCGTCTGTTGAACATTACTCAGTCTGTGGAGAAGATTGAACACCTACTGGGAATCCAGACGTCCTCTCAGTCCCCCTCACAGTCACCAGGGTAAGGACCATTCAGTAATCACATAGCGCTTAGTGGGAGGGGACGGTCGTGGGTGCTTACAAAAATGTTCTTCAGGAAGGGGTGGGGTTTTTTTAGAATGCTTTACACATTTTTATTTTATAAAATAAAATAAATAATTGTATAAATTTACATTTATTTTGACTTGCATTTATGTGAACATGTCTGAATGTAACACTGAAGCACAGCAAATGAATTTATAGTAAGTGAGACGTTGAATTCAGAGAAGATTAGGGCTTGTTTAGAACTAGATTAATGCCAAATGTTAAACCATAAATTATTTCTGTTTACTCAGTGATCAGTTGATAGTAAGCAAGATATTTAATTCTATGATCAGGGCTTCTAGAATTTTATAAAAATCCACTAGCCATGGGATCAGTGATTTTAAAAATGTACTAGCCACGATTAAAACTTCACTAGCCCTACTTTAAATAAATACAATTTTACTAATAGTAATGGTCAGATATTTCACCTAAAGAGGGAGACAGAGCTTAAAAATCATTAGATGGAGTGGAAAGAGTGGGGAAGATATTCATATGTACAAAATATGTAAATGCAGCATTTGACCAGATTTGTTTTCCACTAGCCGTCGGGCTAGTTATCGTAGTTATTTACTAGCCCAACACTGAATATCACTAGCTATGGGAGTGGGGCTACCACAATCTAGAAGCCCTGATGATCTATCTGGGGTCTCCGACCAGGATACTGGGTTGATTGTTTTTGTTAAGTGTGAAAGAGAAGCAGTGCAGTAAGTAGCCTTATATGCTAACTTTAAAGTCCAGTAGTAGCTTACAATCTGATTAAAATTAGCTCCACTTTTACATGTGAATCTAACAGCAGCCCATTGGAGCTTTTATTCGACCAATCAAAACCTTACTTTCAAAATCATTTCTGTGATGTTAAAAGAATTGGAAAACATTCAGGATTATGCCGAGGATATACAAAATGATTCAGGTGAATTACAAAGTACATCGGAAACTAATTGCACTATAACATTTTATATAAAATTAGTTTCAAGATGAAAAAAAAAAATTGTGATGGTATAGCCATTAAATCTGTTTATACTAGTATACAATCCAGAGTTTATTACTGCACTTTTCTCCCTGTTTTTCAATGCTGAAATTGACCAACAAAGTCACCTATTGCATAAATAGTCTTGCCCGATATTTTTTGGAATTTGTATGCTCCTAAATAACACTATAAAAGGCAAAGTGTAATTGGTTTATATTTAAATTGTTATTTATAGATGAAATGTCACCTCCATGCGATGCTGGTAGACCCAGTAGAGCTAATTGTAATCAGATTGAGTAGCTTATGTTTTTTATTCATCCCCCAAATGGAATGGATGGATATATAGTAAAATCTGAATTTCCACAATTATTTAAATACCTATGCCATAATGAGATTTATGTTTACATATGTCAAACATTATTTTTTGTAGATTGAGCGCTATTATATTTTCAAATAAAAATGAATAACCATTTAGAAGGATCTCCATCCCAAATGTTTTCATAAAATGTTTCAGTCAGCTGAGTGGTCAGTTGATTGAGAGAGTGGCGACCGAGTTCAACAAACTACAGTTCTATGTGACCAAGAGTCGCGGGCTGCCTCTTGTCGAGAAGATCAAACCGGTATCAGTCAAACTCTCTGTCTTTATTTATCTGTTAAACTCTCTGTCTTTATTTATCTGGCAAAGATTTTGTATGTTTCGACTAGAACTCCCAACATGCCTTGCAACGTCTTCTGTCGACATGTCAGCATCAAGCATGTCAATTGCCCGTTTACGTAAATTATTGGGTATTCTTGGCATACTAAAAATGCTACAATGTAAAAAAAAAATTGAAGCGTTTTCGTTCACTTGACAACAATGTCAGTAAGACGAGTAAAAAAAATTGACTGAATACTACACAGGACATGTCAAACTATGCATGCACGTGCAAATTTAATTTCACATTGTCGACGATTAACAGTGCAAAAATAATTTGATAAAATTCATGAATCCTGATAATACAGCTCAAGGCTAATACTACCTATATAATTTCACTACACAATGAATTCTTTAACACAACAAATACTATGTGTACAAATCGGAAGTTTCTTTTTTAGTTCAGTATATTACTGTCTCTAGTACTAACTATTACCATCTCTAGTACTATTACTGTGTCTAGTACTAAGTATTACTATATCTAGTACTAACTGTTACTGTCTCTAGTACTAGCTATTACTCTCTAGTACTGTTATTATCTCTAGTACTAACTATTACTATCTTTAGTACTAACACGGGTGACATTGTTTCAGAGGATAGCGATGATCACCACCACACTACAGTACAGTCTGGAGGGCTCGTTTCTGGAAGGGCTCGAGACAAATAACGTGGACATTCTGCGTCAGTGTCTGAGGACGTACGCACTCATCGACAAGACTCGTGACGCAGAGATGCTGTTCAGACAACACGTGGTGAAACCCTACCTCGAGGAGGTAGACTCTTACACGATATTAAAAGCAAATTGTTTTTTTTAATCATTTCAGTTTGCAATGATTCAGGAATAGCTTTGGGTCAACACAAAATTTCACCAAATCATCTATTCAACATTATTTTGTAACAAAATATTATTTACTACTTTTGAGATTCGCAGTTGTTGAATTTAGTGAGTGCCATTGCTAGCCCTGCAATTACTGCTCCATGTTAATTTTTACCTTCAAGTTTCATAAGAAATGTATTTCTTGTATGTAGGAACATATACACTGATGTCATCTAAGTTGGTGTTATATTTTGAAGTTAAATATTTCTTTAAAAATATATGTTTCACTGCCACAGTACAATGGAACAATAAACGTGTTACTACTGAAAGTTATTCTTATTATTTTTAATTTGAAGCAATCGGCACATTTTTAGTGGCATCCCCACCCTCCCCCTCATGTTTATTGGCCTGCATGTTGGCACATAAGTCTTCACAGCAAACATAAATATATTTAAGAGATCCAACGTTTTGTAAGTTCTAGTCTGTATTGATTATGCAAATTATATAAATATAAATGGTGTTCCATGCTCCTTAGTTTGGATAACGCAAAATTTATGATCATTATTCAACAAACGTTGTCTGTTATTAACTGTAACTGAGCACAAATATAATGTAATGTTCATCAGAAATATAGGATAATCAATAATAATTTTGAAACTGGCTATAGGTAATTATAGGCCATGCTGTAATCTTTATATCTATATTCTGGGCAGCCATATTGTTTGTGTTGTGTCACTCCGAGGGAAATTCAAAGTATGTTTGAATGTTTACGTTAACAGATAAAATAAAACTTTCATTTATTGATTGATAAATTACAATAAGGTATGTAGTGAAGCTTCTGTGTAAACTTGTTAATATACACGGTTGATTATTACAGTGGTGACAGACACATGTTGACAGGTGATACAAAAACACGTTGATCGAGGCTGGCAAAAGTATTAATTCAGAGTTTTCAAAATCAAGATGTGTTGTTTTAACAATTGTTTTATGAATTAAATTAACGTTCTTTTTGTTGTTTACAAACACACCAACACTTGTTTCAAGATGTAATGTAACACGCAGACTAATGTGACATGAGTGTACACTGTAATAAATGTGAATAATTGCTATTATTTTCTGTTCAAAGGTAATAACAGAACAGTTTATTCGATCAAGCAGCCAGGGTCTACGTGGAATGTTTGCCAAAGTTCTTGAGTTTATTCCCAAGAAGTGCAAGGTCCTCAAAGACGTCACCAGTGGTGGATCAGGGTACTGTGTTCTGTAGTCTTTCAAGAAATCTAACAGTTTGAGTTGCTTTCAGTACCTTTTGTACTATCATTCACAATTTCATAGCAAACTCCAAGTTTGTAATAATGTTTAAGATAATAAATGTAGTTATTACAGTGTAATAAATATATTGTATACAGTAGACAATGGCTATTATATATAAAAGATTTAACATATTTTCACATTTTACTTAAAAGTAGCATACTTGGAGGTTTCATTAATGTGTAGGCTTGTTTAAATATAAATTACATGCCCAGGACCACTGTGTATCAGTATCAGTGAACATTGTTTCAGGACGACGGAGGTTGTGCGTGGCTACGATTTCCTTGTCAACTCAGTCTGGCCAGAAATTGTGAGCAACTTGGAAGCTAGAACACCGTCCATTTTTGCACCTGGAAATCCAGACATATTTCATGAGGTAACTTTTATCAGGTTTCATGGCCTAGTTATTTTGTCATGAGGTAACTATTTCATTACATGTTATGAGGCAACTATTTCCTGGAATAACTATTAGTCATTTGTTATTACAATACTTATTAACTGAAGTCAGAAATCTTTTCTACGAGAGGCTTTGTAATAATTATCTCCCTTCCACTAAAATATTTTAGTTTCCATACAAATATTTCTAATGTTGTATTGTTTGAGATTGGATCATTTCTAACGTCATTGTTTCAGAAATACCTGCTGAGTATGGAGTTTCTGGCGAGGTTTGAGAGGATGTGTGGCTCCCAGACTAGTGTCAAGCGACTGCGAGACCACGCCAGCTACCAGACATTCATGACCAAGTGGAGTCTGCCCGTGTACTTCCAAATCAGGTCAGATCATGTGACACTCTCACGGTCAGCATGCTTTGTCAGAGATCACTTATGTTAATTTTACACCCGTATTGAAAATCATTAATGCTTCCAGTGCATAAACAATTTGTTTTTTGTTCTAATATTCGGTTGTGTTTCTTTTGCCATTTAATTTTCAGTGCATGTCTGTCCTGTGTTACAATGACACAATTTAGTACAGTGAATCTCATTTAGTGTGTTTCTTATTAGCAAAATAAAACTATATCAGTAGCTGACAGAAGTGTAAGCATTTAAATATAACTACTTTGCCAAACAAGACATGTAATGTAATTTGTTTGGCCACTTCTGCATTGTTTGAAGTGATATCTCATTCCACTGTTTCAATTTATGAAACAGTGTGGTTCATTGTAATAAAAATAGGATTCAATATCACATCCACTGAATGTGAGTTGTCGTCCAGTGGAGTATTGTGATGCTGAAATACACAAGGCTGTCTGGTTCTGACTGTCCGATTGGTACACGTGAATTTTTTATTTGTATTCATTTATTTTATCCCTCTGCTTTACTAGTGATCTTTCTCATTTGCAGATTTCAAGAGATTGCTGGGGCGTTTGAATTTTCACTTATTACAGGCTTAAATAATGCAGGTAGGAAGTATATTTAATTCAGATATTACCCTCATGTTTAAAAATACGAAGTGCATTGAATCCAGTTTTAACAATACATATTGTCATCCGTCAATTAAAAACATGTCATGACTGGCGGATAACATGATATCACAAATTAGATTTTGTTTTCTGTCTCCACGATTAAGTACTTCACAAGTATTAATGGATAGATTATAAAGTGTAGTATCATTATGTTTATGTATCTCCATTGTAGATTCGTCAAGTGAGTTTCAGTTGCTCTGCACATCCATCTTGTGGGAGATGCTGGGGCGGGGATGGGCGGGGGATGTTTTCCTCCCGTCCCTGGTGCACCGGTTCTGGAAACTTGATCTACAGCTGCTGTCTCGATACATAACGTGGCTTGATGAGATATATGAGGAAGAGGTAACTTAGAGATGTCTGTTGTGTAACCAGTGTATTGTAACTTAGAGATGTCTGTTGTGTAACCAGTGTACTGTAACTCAGAGATGTCTGTTGTGTAACCAGTGTACTGTAACTCAGAGATGTCTGTTGTGTAACCAGTGTACTGTAACTCAGAGATGTATGTTGTGTAACCAGTGTACTGTAACTCAGAGATGTCTGTTGTGTTAATGTGCATTTGAAGTTTATTGAATTGTATCACTTTTGACCATGTTTTGTCTATTTCGTCTAACTGTAAGTGTGTATTTCAGAACACTAGAAGAAAGGACCAGACAGGAGATAAACACACAAAGTCAGTCAGTGGCAGTGGCAATGGAGAACCAGCCAGGTCTTTCTCTCCTCACCCACCAGAGAGTTCTGCAAATCCACCAATAACAATTGGGCAGATTGTTTGTTTAATGTGTGATTCAGAAAAACTAACACAAATGGTAAGTTAACACCACTTATATTAATTATACTTCAGACTGGATTATTTTGTGCGGGCAGCATAGCCCAGTGGTACAGTGCCCGCCTGATGCGCGGTCGGTCTAGGATCGATCCTCATCAGCTAACCACTGGGTTTTTTTCTCGACATAACCATATGTCTGATGCCAATATAACCGTATTTATAATGTGTTGAGTGCGTTGTGAAACAAACAAAAAAAGATGATTATTTTGTCTTCTTTAACTTCTGATTTAAAACCGAGTGCTGCTTTGTATTTATAGTGTATTGAACTGATCCATGTTACCTGACTGACATCTTATTTGAGACAGAAGTTATATTGCATCAGTTAGTAAAGTTGTATTATTTTGTATGTTTATTGTATATCACTGCGCAACTGTGTTCATTTCCATTAAACTACTCAATAATTGATGAGACAAGATTTTATCTATGTGACTGTATATTAGCTTCCAGGTCTGTTTGACACAACCGTGTTACCACGGTTACAAGAGGCTAATGTCCAGGATGCTGCTACATTGAAAGGTTTGGATAAGTTTAATTTTTGTATCTTTATTTTTCAAATATACTGTATTCCCGTTCATGAATGTTTTTGTATCATGCATTTGGTTTCTCTGTGTGTTCATTTACAAATAATCTTATCGTTACTTTTTACTCCCACATTCTCTAAAAGGTTTACAGGTCTTAAATTTCTTCTCTCTCTTTTTTGTTTGTTGTTCATACCATGTTGAATATATCCACATAGATGACTTGGTTCAAGGTTAAATGTTTGCTAACAACCGTGTGTGTCTTGTAGTATCTAAATGTTTTAAAGGCCATCTAATGGAATGGGTGGGTTCCACACAAGCTTTTACTAAGTTCTAATTGGCCCTCAAGACATTAGATTTTTAACTCTACGGCATTATCTTTGAATGAGTGTGGTTTATTTACTGGTAAGTGTAGGGTTGTGTTTTGTCTAGACTGCCTGGATGACTGTAAGATGGCGATAGAGGAACGACTGCCCAAGTTCCAGCAGTTCATCGTAGGAGACATCATCACCCAGTGTTCTGTCTACCTGAAGCAAGTCAGTGACATACCTAGGCTGTACCGCAGAACCAACAGAGAGGTACGTCTGTATATTGAAAAACCAAGGCTAAAGAATGGAAGCAGTATGTTTATCAGAATGGGTTACGGTACAAACTCGTGTTACAAGTAGAATGGATAGGACGATGTCTTCAAGTTTACTTGGTATTTTTGAACAACTTCTCCGTGAATCTTAACAGTAGAGTTGGACAGAATACCAATATTGTGCGGTATATTTTGGTATAAATGCATGCCCGAGTTGAGGCTTACCCGCTAATTTCATCAAAGTAGAATACCATATACACAGCTCTTGTCTGATATATACCCAACCCATTTAGTGGTATATATATATTGTTAGTGCTTTACTACATTGCAGGAAACATTTTTCAATACCAAAAGTTTAGTATTTTGAAATTTGCTCAGGAGTGTAAATTGGTATCGACAGGATACTGATACTAAATGGTATATATGGTTTACTGTCCATCTCTACTTTACAGACCCTGTATAATGTATTGTAAAACCTTTATTTATAAACAAGCAACAAAGAATAGTTTTTCAGTTTATACTGCTTTTTGTTCCTGTCAACATTCATGTTTCAGGTGTGAGTCTTGACAATGAATGCAAATACTGATATGTTCCTTATGAGGAAAGGTTTGGGGCGACTGTTAATTATACTAGTTTTGTAATCACTAAGCTGGTCTGTTGATAGTTGAACAAAATGACATCACATTGATGTTTTCTGTTGATAGTTAATGTGTCGTGATTGTTGATTGACAGGTGCCAAGCAAGCCATCAACATATGCGGGAAACCTGCTGAAGCCGCTGCGGCTGTTTGTGGACGAGCACAGCGCGACGCTGGGCGACAAACAGAGACACGACCTACTGGTGCACGTCTTCGCTACCAT
>JAECMU010237560.1:0-14823 GCA_016106625.1 Dracogyra subfuscus | reverse complement strand
CAATCGCTTGATCCGTTTATAACTTTATTCGAGTCTGCAACTTTACGTTAATTTTAAGGTTGATTTCAGGTGGAAGACACTTGTAACTAAAGCAGAATAGGGGGGTCGTCTTATATACAAGGTCTATAATTTTAAAGCCTATTTGGAGGGTGAAACAAGGGGGTCGGCTAATGCATGGAGTCGGTTAATACACAGCGATATACGGTATCACTGAACATAAGTAATTTAATTATGTACTGGACAGCAAATAATAAACTCATTAAGGCATGTTTAATTCTTGTTTTTCCCTCTACACAGAAAAACAATTCTGTGGTGCATGGCTGTTGTTGCCACAAAATCATGTGATCCAATCCAATAAGAGCTTACAAAATGATATAGACAAAGGTGTCTAACAAAAATGGTAGAACACATTTTTACCATTGAAATGACAATAAAACAAGTAATGTTTTATTATTATTCATCAAACTATTAATGCATTCAAGAACAAAAAACTACATAATATTGCAATGTGGGGTGTTTTATTTATACTGTGCACAAATTATTGTTACATAAGCTGTGAAAGGCTGTAAGGGTCTGATCAAAATTTGTAAGTTGAAGTCGGGATTTTTTACGAGCGGAATTTTATGAACCAGTTTGTTGCCTCTGTGTATAAGCCGACTCTCTTCTTTTGGCAAGTATTTCAAGACTTCAAAAGTTGGCTAATACACGGCAATATACGGTACTTATATTCTGAAATTAAATAAAGATATATGAACTGGAATTCATATAGTGTATACTAAAAAATATGAAAACAGACATTAATAAACAGTTGAGATTAAAAATGTTTAGCAACATGGTCAAGCTACTGTTATTGCTATATATGTTTCATTTTCTAACACTGTTGTAAATTTGTTTTTCCAGAGCTGATGTGTTGATAACTCAGCCAATTGAAGTAATCTGGCGGACAAGAGACTTTGAATCTATCAAACAAATAAAGTGGACCAATGTTGGGCTCAGGAGTGGAGTATTCAGAACATACCCAGGTCATCGGTCAAAACGGGAATATGACCCAACCAAGTAAGTTATATTTAAACATCCAGAACTTGTGCATTCTTAAAATATGTTCTTGCATCACCTGTGTCTATGTACACATTATGCACAGAGCAGTATCCAGTCTTTCAAGTTCGCATTTAAAAATGTATGTCTTATTAGTTGTTGTGAAATGTAAATCAAGCCTAATAGAATCTATCACCGTTGTCAGGTATAGATGAGGGAATTCTAAGGGACCAAATGTTTTGCGAGGGCTGAGGTTTACCGAGGCCCTTACAAAACATTTTGTCCCACAGGTTGGAATTCCCTTATCTATACCTGACAACGGTAATTGATTCTTTTATTGCCCACTTAGTAACTAAAGAAAAAATATGCCTACTTGTTACTTTTATATTGCCATACATGGCCGACTGTAAACATTGAGTCTACAGACTCCTTTAACCATATGCGCTAAAAAGTAGTCCCATTGGACAAAATAAAAGAATAATAATTTCACGATTAAGTTCAATTTTTTAATTTCATTAACATAACCTTTTGGAGGATGATAAAAATAAAAATAATACAACATGAATTGGCAGCTTCGCAAATACATTTTTCAACAAAGTTATGAAAAATATTAGCTGTGACGTCACTTGATGTCGTTTACATTGCCACGGGCTTTTGCGGTCAATGTGTTGGCCTTCGAGCGTGTGTCACAAGAGGCGGGAAAGTTGATTTACGTATTTTTGATCATGAACAATATGCAACATGAAATGGCATTTTGGTGAGAGAATAAACATACAAGTCAAGTGAACGGTTTGTCTCCAGTTATAAGTAGCCTCATAACCGCATATGTAGAAATCGTCTATACCCGTGGGTAAGATAGATTTATCTAGCACCCATGGGTAAGATAGATTTTTTTAGCACCGTGCAAAAGCTGGATAATCCGGTCTAGTGGGCAAGAATCATTAATATAAGTTTATTTAATATGATATATAAGAGATCCCTTGCTGCTTTTTGGAAAGGAGTAGCCTTTATGATGGTAGTGGGTTTGCCTTCTCCTTAACCACATGTTGAAATAGTATAACTATATGTTAGGCACTGGCTAGCCATATACTTTAAAATGTGTTGAGGTGTCGATAAATGCTCTTTCTTCTTTCATATGAAATTCTTGATATTTTGAATACTCAACATATCTGTGACTCTGCAGTACTCACCTGAACCTACAAATATTCATATCATGAGTACTCATACACTCATTGTTTATTTGGATCACACAGGAGATCATATTTGCTTTAGACTTACGTCTTGTACTTACCAACCAGTTATATTTTAATTGGTCTGTATTGTATTTTATTTATTATTTGTATTGTATATTTTCTATTTATTAGACGACCATGGTACAAAAGAACCAGTTCAGCACCACACAAGACGTCGATATCGACCCCGTACATGGACTCTGCTGGTGTGGGCAAGATCAACACAATCTCCCAGGCTGTATTTGAAGGAATGACCCCCAAGACTGATAAAGAATGTGAGCAGTATGCAAAAGGGGCCAAGCTGGGAGGATGCAAATGTGAAGTTGACAGTGATTGTCTTATCAGTAAGTGGTTTAACTGTTAAGTAACTCTTTTGCATCCACCTTTACATATTTATACTACATTATTTCATTTGTGTACTTTAAATTTACATCAGTTGTAAATCCAACAATATACTTATACTATATAAATTATTTTATAATAAACTTTAACGTAATTACCAGACAAATGGTAGTGGTTTTGGCTTTGAGACTCCACTGCCCCAAAGTTTGCTAATTATTTTGACTGATTCCCAAAGGGGTAAATTGGTTTACTGACAGTGTAGTTTAAAAAACCCAGTCTAGTGAGCATTAGAGAAAAATGGTTGACAGAACATGGCCTGCGTGTGTACATGCACATGTACACACACATGGTCAGCTATATGTCACAACCTAGTAGATGGTACTCAAGATCGTTCAGTTGTGGTATATCAGGTTGTTTTACTATGTTTTTGTATGGGAATGTGTCACCCAAAGGATAGTAAAACGGTAAATTTATAGACATTTAAAAACATGATCTGTGCTCAAACATTTTTTAGCAATAAGTGGGGATGGCACTATATCAGCGGTTGGTATGATGAGGTTTGATTGTATGATGAATACAATGATGATGCTAATATTGTGTAATATTTGTTTTGAATAATGTAGGAATAGGGATGCTGTCTGAAAATATATGCTGTCTTTAAGCAATGGTTCACTGTGCAAGTACACCTTTAATACTTGTTTAATAGGCAGTTACCTTTTATTGTGATTTAATGTTTTTAATTAGTCACTTGATTCTTTCAGAGGTGTGTTACCTAAGCAAGGCTCCTGGTCCGAACTCGCAGCATCGACGATGTGCAACTGAACGTGTAGAAGCTGTGACAGGACTGGATATTCTGTACGATGATTTCCAGAATAAAACCATGGGCAGCATGCAGGCAAGTGACTTCCGCAAGTCCTGTGGTCAAAACTACACGTGCCCTGATGGAGAACCAGGATGTGAAACTAAGTGAGTTTTCTTTTCAACATAAACATGATTTCATTGTAATTGGTCAAATTGTTTTAATAAAAAAAGTGATTAGCAAAGAAACTAATAAAAGCCAAATTTAAGAAAAGTAATTTAAAGTTGCATTTGATGAATGCATTTTTTTTCATGTGAATTTGAATAGAGGAAGAAATATCTGCATATTATTTATAATTTGCAAATTGCTTCACAGACAATTGTCCGACAATTCTGTTGCCTTTAAACAGGACAAGTTTGTTTGTTTTTTAGTGGTAATACTTATTGTTAATTTAAAAGATGGCTAATTTGTTATTGCTTATACATACACATGGAAGTCTCTTTTTATAACCCAGTCAACAAACATTACTGGGTACATTTAGTGTCCTGTCTGTTCATTCAACTGTCAATCTGATTGCATAAGCATTAACCCATGTATTTGCCAGGTGTTATTTGTTTGATTACAACTCCTACCTGGTGATGGACCCAGACTTTCTCACAGCCAGTAGTTTAGACAAGAGTAAGTACGCAGGCGTCACATTGGGAAGGAAGGAAGGAGAAATCATGAAAGAACTGGTTTA
Organism: Dracogyra subfuscus; assembly: GCA_016106625.1. Taxonomy (NCBI): domain Eukaryota; kingdom Metazoa; phylum Mollusca; class Gastropoda; order Neomphalida; family Peltospiridae; genus Dracogyra; species Dracogyra subfuscus. The sequence goes on along the minus strand of JAECMU010237560.1, from coordinate 10,676 downwards.
CAAGCATGGATTCTTTCGTCGCAAGGAGTCGTTTGATTTTCAAGGTTCTTGTCGAATAACACCAGAAGCTCCAAAGGTGATTAGCTTGTGGATGTTCATTTTGGATTAAGTAAATTTATCTTAGCCAATAAAGAGTACATTGCTATTAATGTTAAATGTCTAAAAACAATTACTCTTGACTGTTTGTATTTGCTGTTTTTTATATTTTATATTATGGGTATTAATTGTTGATGTTACACCTCATTACTCCTGTGAGAAAAAGATTTATGTTAAAGTATATTTGTTTGATAAAAGAAAATGTTCCCTTAGCTAAATAATATAGTGCATTACTGGTCCCTCTTGAGGGGACTATAGGTTTTCCCTCTATCACATCTGTCCTTAAGTCCAGTCTGTCTGTAAGACTCTACCACATGTAGTTTTCTGGAGATTTTTTGCAATTCTTTAAGATAATGAGCAAAAATTTAGTTTTGAGCTTTATCATAGTATTATAGTAACAGATAATGTTTGCCTATTTTTGACAGTTATGGCCCTTGAACGTAAATGTTTGTGTGGCCAACTGTGAGACATGTATTGCTTTAGTAGGACTCTTAGAATGCTTCATAATTTATGTTCATCCTTGTCGTTCAAGCAAGCTGTCCTTTGTGCACACCTCAGCTATATGAGCTGTGTGTCCACAGTATGGAGTTTGTGATTAGTGAGATTAACTTTAGTGTATTATTGGCCCTACACTCCCACCCACCAGACTCCAGTGAGTGGTTAAACTCATTTTGGAGTAAACTAGATGCTAAGATGCAAACCCAGCACCTACCAGCTTTAAGGCTGATGGCTTAGCCACTACATTACCAAGGCCAGTCAAAGGACAACAAAGATATGAAACTTTACATAATTAAACAATTTGTGTGTTTCTTTTGTCCATTCATGCATTAATTTGAAGCATAAATGACAGTTTATTGTTTGTTTCAGGTTACTCTAGCAGGTATACCCAAGAAACCTGAAGAGCTTGATGACTACTATAAAAACCGTGGCCCGATTGCTATGTTCCGTAGTGATTTCGGTTGCATCCAGGATGTTGTTAGTTACAAAGCAGATGATTCTGCTTTAGGTGAGTTGATAGCTGAATTTGTCAGAATTTCACTGTTTGAAAGCATTATGAAACGATTTATGGGAATCAGTCAAAATAATTAGCAAATTTTGGGGCAGTGGAGTCTCAAAACCAAAACCACCACCATTTGTCTGGTAATTACATTAAAGTTTATTATAAAATAATTTATATAGTATAAATATATTGTTGGATTTACAACTGATGTAAATTTAAAGTACACAAATGAAATAATGTAGTATAAATATGTAAAGGTGGGATTGTTTAATCACCCGCTATATATAGTAGAACAAAAAAAGTTAATGTTTTGGGTCTCAAGTTGGAGGGGTAACCTTCCCACCATTTTCTTCAAGACTGATATGTAATCATTTGCTCATAAATATCTGAGGTATCACTCCATTTGATTAATTATACAACATTTTACATCATTCAGTATAATAATAGTCAGTGAAGTGGTCTCTGAATAACATTTAAAACCTTGATGTTTGATTGGTTTTCAGACATAATGTATGAACTTTTTATTGACTTGCTACTGGGTGTCAAACAGAGGTATTTGAATCAATAATTGGTAATACTGTGGTAAATAAAAGAAATATTTATTAATGAGCAAAATGAGATCAAAGTATCTTTACATCTGATGTAACATTTTTATTAAAATTTCTATTTTAAACTGTTTGTATTCTAGAAGAGACTCTTTTTTTTTTTTTCTTTCTTTTTTTCATTTTCTCCAGGACCTATTGAAATGATCACAGGGAATGTGACTGGTCCATGCATGTCTGGCTTCTACTACGTCACTGCTCTTCCAAAAACTAACCTCTATCTGCTTGTGATTGAGGACTACCAACATTACAGAGAGTCCCTTTTCTACAACTTCAACTGTAAGATAACCCGGAGGTAAGTCGTAAAACAAAAAAGCATTTGGTGGTTAAGAAGTATTTTGTTGAAATTTATTTTTAATAAATCAAAAACAATTGAATTGCCACCTTCAGAAATTGTAGAATATTACTCAGCATATGAATATTTTGATTATGAGCTTGTCAATATGGTGTTTTGTAATATCTTAACTGTTTTATTAGATTTGTGTTTTAGATATATCAAGGATATTTCAGATTTAAAATATAAATCTTTTTATGCATTATTTGTTTTATTCAGTATTGTGACCTCTGGTGCTTATCGTATCATTAATGGAACGTGTGCCCACAAGGAAAACTCTAAGAAGACGTTAGCCCAAGAAAACAAATGCCCTCAGCTTCATGACTTGGATCTCCAGTGTAAATATCAGAGAGGTTCTAGCTTCACATCCTCTATAATACTTGTCATTATTTCATTAGTTTTGACTGTGCACTAGCTATTAACTAATTCAGCTGTAAAATGTTGACTTGTAGATATGTATAGTGACATATCATGAAATGAAAATAGAAAGTATCTTTAACATGTTATAATATTATCAAGCAGGGTAACGATATAAATAAAACAAGAATTTCCTGAAATTAATGTTATGTAACTGTTGAACTTGCAATTATCAAGAGTCTGAAATTATGTTGTCCAATTAAAATATAAATTGACCGTCACCAAACAAAATACATCAAAAGTCTAGCTTACTAGTAAATATATAATATGAAATATATCAGCTAAATTCAACCTCAGTTATAAACGAGAACATTTAAGTACTGTGTATGTCATAACTATGAAGAATAAATGTTTAGATGGTGCCAAGTATTACCAGTAACATGACAAGTAGTGAATAGTCTTTAATTTCTGTGATCTCATAACAAGTTCTAGCATTTTTAATCTGATCTCTGTGCCAAACACTTTGTAGAAAATGTTTTTTATTTATTTATTTGTACATGTGTGTGTTAATGTGTCTATTATTATATGACTACCAAATACCCCTGTTGTTATGTTATAATGAAACATTTCCAGTCTTGATCTCATTTTTAACATTCCTGACATCTTGAACAGAATCTTATTGTTAACTCGGTATACTGGACCCTAAAAAGAGTCTTTTACATAAATAGACATTGAAGGTGAAAGTGAATATATTTATGTAATTTTTATTGTAAATCATGAGAGTAATAAATTCTGTTAGTTGAGTTACTGTTCTGACAAAGTTGTATTAAATTATGTACTGTATGTATATCAGGGCTAACTCTGCCACTTACCAAATTCGCCAATTGCAAATTTTAGGATCAATTTGGGAATTTTATTTTAATTTGGCGAACAAAATTTCATGCAATAATTGATATTTGCTGGAAAATAACCAAGTTTTTTGGATATAATTTGATGCAATGTTTTGCACACTCGGAGCTAGCCCTGTATATCTTTTATTCAGGTTCATGTATTTGAACCAGTTAAAATCACCCATTATTAAAGGTCATTTTTTGTGGAATTTTATGACATTTCATCTCTGTAGTGGTTTCTGATGCAATACTAGGACAACAATTTAAGTGTACCAAAACTATTACTTATGTTTGTATACACTTTTATCACAATATTCACATTACTGATCTACTTAATAGGCACTGTTTTATACCTTGTGTTTAATATTCCTGCAAAATGCTGGGATCTATGTTTACATTGATTTTGTAGTCATGGCTTTGTATAAATATCCACTGAGCTATAAGCATACAAGATCGTGGGGAAGGTGTCAACTGTCGCCTTGTTGCTAGAGCAAATGATGGAGACTTTCAGGCAAAATGAACAGGCTTCAAAACTTAACCGTGTATTGACATGTATATTATTTGCAATCGATTTAAAAATGCAATGTGATTTGTTTGGAACTTGCAAGAATGCTTTGTAGTAATGAAACTGAATAAACATTATTTAGATTTTGGCGAAAAATAGCCAGACCCTCACCCTCACACAAAAGTGGGAGCATATAGGCCTATGCACTGGGTTGATGTTGTAGATCTTTTTTTAATGAACTTGACAAAGCGTTAAATGACAGTTCTTTAGGCCCCCTTTTGATTAGCAGATTCCTGTACACATAGATTTATGTCTCATTATATTTATCACCATTTATGAATGGTTATTTATCAGATACTCAGGGGCCAATATTTCAAATGTTCTATATTCGGATGTGAACAAACAGTTATATAATCTATCCGACACTTCAAACATAATAATAATACCAAATATTAATTTACTGTAATAGCATTCTCACGACTGGTAACAAGAAACGGTGTTATACAGAAGTCAGCATTCTTAGCCTAGGTATTTTACAAGTAGAAATCACAAGCATTTAACATGATGCTGAAATCAACAGCAACAACATGACACAAATGATAAAATTGTTGGGGGTGGGGAATTGATGGGCTTACCGTACTTCAAAAAAAAGAAGTAAAAAAAAGAGCATAATTATCCGGATTGACGGCAAGCACTTAAAGGGACATAACCTAGTTTTTAAACACTAACGCATATTTTTTACTATTATAGCCGTGTTTGATAACGTAACTATTTCAGCCATGGTGCGCACGATCTTGAAAGTCCTTAAATTTCGATTGAGGGCCTGAAAAGTCCTGTAAAATGACACAAGGCCTTGAAAAGTACTTGGTTTTCATACATATGCCTTGAAAAGTACTTGAATTTACATAAAAACCTATTCAGAGAATTTATTAAAATGTATTAAATCATAACTGGGATGAATTCTGTGTGAAATTCAAGATTTATAAAATCATATTCAATCGTTTCCATTGAGTGTATCAGTTGTATTATCGGAAATGTCAGTCATGTTACCAGATAGATTGTTTCATCACATTCCGTGAAATCTAGAGCGTTTCGTCAATTTCCGTAAAATCCGTTTATTTTCGTCAAACAGATCTGCGCACAAAATATGCGCAATAGCAGCCATGTGACGAGAAATGGTGGATCTAGTTAGGTTAAGCATTGTTTGGCTTCTATGTTTAGTTTGGAATGATTATTCATTCAGACGACACGGGTCACTAACATATGCAAATATGCCAGGTAACAAATGTGTGTTTAACAGTGGGAGACGGAATGGGACTGGGTACGAGAAGTAAAATGCGATTGTCATAAAGCATATTGCATTTGGTGCAAGAAAAACATTGACTTGGGTAAAATGGGCAAGGCGGCTCTAAAAAGCCATTCAAAGGGAGAAAAACAGTAACATCGTTTCAAAGTCAAACTTTGATAAGTTCAGAAACAAGAAGCAGTGAAAGCCGAGATAGTGAAATGCAACCGGCAGTCATTCCTGTTCCGTTCAAAGCTTCTACCCACCAAATAACTGACTTTGTAACAAAAAACGATGTACTGAGAGCAGAAGTTCTCTGGGTTTTACAAACAGTATACACATAATTCATATCGGTCGAATGAAAACGTGTCAAAAATATTTAAAGAGATGTTTGCAGATAGCAAAATAGCTGAAGGATTTTCATGTGGTGAAAAAAAATCGGCATACATGTGTGTCTTTCATAAGTCATTCCAACACCTTGAGAAAAACTGGAAAAGAAAAAGAAGACCTTGCAAAAAGAATTTCAGATTTGATCACAAATAAAATAAAATACCTTAAAGACTGTTAGTTTCCAGTAATAAAAGCTATCATTTGTAAGTCATAGCTTCTCTTTTTAATTTATGGCTAATTTCCAACATTAAGTACATGTACATTGCCTATTGAAATATGTTTTCAATGGTTATTACAACATGTACTGTAGTATTAAAAGTACTTATGCTTAAGAAGGGTTTGTGGCTTTCTTTAACCATGTCTTCAATCCTAGTGAGTGGAAGTTTTAGGAGCTGTATTGGTTGTTCTGAATGTAATACAGGGTTTGATAAATCTACTAGCCATCGGTCCTGACTAGTGAATATTTGGTCGGGGCTAGTGTACATTTGTGTAAATACTGCAATACCAAAGCTTTTGTGGGGCCTGGTGACTAGTTCAAACATTTATTAAACACTGTAATGAGTCCTTAAATAATGAGAAATGAACCTTGAAAAGTCCTTGAATGTTTTTCAAAAATCCTGTACGAACCATGTCAACCCACTACCCAACTTATTTTGCCTTGATTTGTGTTATACTGATGCTAAAAATGTAAGCGCCTTAAACAAATCCTGGGGAAAGGCCTGTATGTATAAGCACTATACAGATAAACTCATGCATGGATTCACGTCGGTGAAAATTGGCATTGAAATTAAGAGGTTGTTTAATAAATCTCTTGTATAATTAAATAATTATTTGTCTTATATTGAAAATATGATGTCAAAACAGTGCAATATGTTTTACAAAATTATTAATTATGTTATTTTTATCAATCTGTGATTATAGACATGTATTTTGGTCTATGTTTTATAATAATTGTTAATGTTGTTTAGTATATTTTGTTTACAAACTTGTTACTATTTTGTAGATTTTTTATATATATTAGGTGGTACACATATGTACATTTATTTATATGGTACACCTTTTGGTTTATAAACCATTTCAAACTTTGCATATTGTTTGTATGTAAGAGTAGTGTCTTTGTTTTGTTTGTTAGATTTTAAAAATGTGTTATATTTAGTCCCATGCAGTTACTAAATGCACATTAATTTGAATACATGTACATGTATATCCATCCTAGCTTTGGTACAGTCAGTTGTTAATTGTCAAATAATTAATGCAGCATCAGCAATATATTAAGAAAAACACTTAACAAAAGAGGTGTAGATTCATGTGTGTTAGTTAATAAATGGCAAATGTGATTTCATTTTGTGTTTTGACTATCATTTATAAAGTGTGAAATGAGTAGTGATAAATCAGAATGGTAAAAGGAGCAGAATGTTCTTACAGAATGTTTCAAAATATTTGTGTGGAGACGAGTCTCGTGACTGGTTAGTTATAGTGTGGGGTGGCATCACCGTAATGTACTGTGACACATTAAATATATATGGGGCACATTTGCAGTACATCCACAACCCTGAAACATTCCTGATGAAGACATCAAATAGCTGTAACATTACTAAATGTTGTCTAAAATGTGACGGACGGTTGGGTGTTATGTTCCAATCACCAACAAGAAGGGTTACTTCTACAGTGTTTAATGTACACACAATCCAATTGTATTGTTTGGATGGATACACTTTACTAAGGGGCTCTGCTTTGGTGAATTCACATTGCAAATGGTAGTACTGGAGAAATATCAATATGACAAAAGATATGGCAAATCTACACAACTATGGCCAACGTTTGAAAACTGACATTATTGACAACATGATAACCTGGACCAGTGTTTATGGTCGACAACTGTCGCTCTTTGCACCCTTGTTTTTTTTGGCTTTATGCACGATAAATATATACCGTAATTTCACTTGAAATCCATATTTCGTAAAAGGTACATTTTTAATTACAAGATTTGCTTCAAACAAAAAAAATCAATAGCAATTAGTTGGAAATGCAAATTGACATCATTCAAACTCGAAATTAGCTATATTATTACAATGCTTCGGCACATTAAAATAAAAACTGGCCTACTAACCTTGACCCCTGTCAAAATGCTATAACAAGCAAACATGGTTTACAGGGCGGTATATTTTTATTTTTTAAAAGATGAAAGAAATAAAAAGTACCTTTTGTCAATCATATCAACAAATTATCATTTAATGTGTTATATTTATTGTGTATGAAGTCAAAACATGGATGTGAAAAGTTACTTTCGTCAGCTTTACAATTAAGAGATGACAAAATGCATTGATTTATTAATCAATGGATATTGGAAGTCAGAGATACAAAATATGCTTTGTAATTTTTACAATATGTTTTTAAAAACAAAAGTTTAAAAATAGTAAATTTTTATTATCTGTAATTACAAAAACATATAATTAATTATTTAAACAAGAAAAATATATATTAGTTTGCAAAATTATTCATTGTACATTTAGTTACAAACAGATAAAATTCACATTACAAGTACTGGTAGGTCTTTGAACATAATAATGATTTAAATGCAAACAAAACTTAACATTACACACATTATAAAAGTTTACAATTACAAAATTCATTAAAAAATACCTAAAATTAACAAATCAAACTATCCAGAATGCTTGTTTACATTACAATGGTGAAAAATATCACAGGAAACTCCCAAGTAGTACTATCGAAATCCTAAACTATGTTCACCTAACGACAAAGACAGGAATACAATACGTGAAAGAAAATAAAAATTGCAATCAGTTAAAGGTATAACATCTACAATGTGGATGTAAAATAAATCCATTCTAGTAAACAAAAGTAAAGCATCTTTCATTAAATGGGAAAGAGTTCAACATTTCTAACAGCGTTCAGGCACGTGTTTGCGCTTTATTATTTTCCATTTTCAAGGCCTTTACATGGGGGGGAATAAAAGTTTCTTAATTACACACAGTTGATGAACACTTTATTTAATATTTTGTTAATTAGAAAATTTCAGGTTGTCAAGCATTTTTGGTCCGGTCTCCCATCATTAACACTTGATGTCAATACAGATAGGCATTACGTGTATACCAGTGAATAATTTGTAAAATATCATTTTTTAAATTAATTGATTTTTAATTGACACAATTTATGCACTCAAAATTATTTGTCAATTTCTATGAGTCATGTGGACCCAACATCGGTAATTTTAAGGAATAACAAAAACAACTTGGTAAAATTAATAGTTTTAGGGGTTTGAAAGGTTTTATATTTAGATACTTACTTGTCTGAACTGTAAAAAATTGTTTTACAAATCTAGAGGAGTCTGGTGGCATGCTGCATCGCAACATCGGCTAAAGCTTACTCACTCCCTTTGCAAATGAAGCCAAATAAGTAACATGGCCTCATTTAGATTCATAATGACGTCAACCTAATTTGATGTGTAGGTCAGTTTTACGATATCATAGCACTAAGATAGCTTTGAAAATCGGGGCCCAGAAGTTTACATGACCTTTTCTTTCCCCCTTGTGGAATGGACGCTTAAAATGCAAGGAAACACAATGTTCCATGAGAGGAAAACCGCGGATCTGAGGACCACTGTTGAACTTTATTGTTAATGAAAATGTTCTAGAACTGTGAAGAAAAATCTCACAAATGAACGACAAGCAGACGACAACAAATCGGATGTTGATTGTGTGAACCGTGCACGAGAAATGAACAGAGTTGGAAGCATAACAGTTTGGGACGGACAATAATTAAGAAGATATTTCTAAAATGTGTTCACTTCCCTAATTTTTTGTACACTTACACAATTATTACTCTGAGGCCCAATTACGAGATCGCAAAGATGCCAGGGCTCTTATTTTCGAAGCCATCTTAGCGCTATGAAGTCATAAAACTGTTGTAGGTTGTGACATCACTACGGCACACGGCATAGTGACGTCATACCTTACAATGGTTTTATGATTTCGTAGCCTAGGATTGCTGTGTAACCAGATAATTGAACACAAGTTCACAATTGGACACATAAAAAAGTCTCATTCAGTACTAACCTTGCTAGCCTAATGAATAAATAAATTTTTAACAACCAGTGAAAAAATAAGACAAATATTTTACTAGTGCACTGCACAAATACATCTAGAAATCTACTTGTCCTCCTATATTTTCACTTGTCCAAAAGTATCGGGATGAGGTTTGTGATTGCTCAAAATGAAACTACACTGAAAGTTTTTACTTGTCCACTGGACAACCACGGAGGCAAATTTTGCTCGTCTGAATAGATTTTCATGTCGGGACAGACCGACAAGTGTGTATTTCGAACACTGATAACACCCTAGGACAAACAGGATCAACTAATGGCTCATTTGCAATACAATGCCTATTTGTGGACCATTTTCACTAATATACAAACAAAATCACAATTAATGAAAGGATTTAAGCCCTATCCTAATTAACAGTTGATAAATGCAACACATAATCACCATGCCACACAAAAGATTTCGGCATTGTAAAGTTCATAATATTGCATTTGTCATGGGTATACATATAAGATTACTATTTCATAACAAAAACAAAGCACAATAAATCTCATAAATATGCTTATTCTTGGCACAGTATGTGTGAAAAAAATAAGTTACATTCTTAGAATTAAGCATATTGAAAGTAAATTTTTAGCAAAAATTGTCAAGTGTTAGGTTGTCTGTTTCCAGGAATAAAAAGAATTGGAATTAATAGCTGAATCCAACACAGATTAATTTTTAATTATCACTGATAGATTAGGCAGGAGCCAGATATGGCTTGATGATGTTTTCTATGAACCACTCTTCTGTAAAACGCAGGTGATCAGAGTTGCTGGTTAGAAACTTGATACGTCCACTGGTATGAAGTTCTTGAAGTCCAATGTAATTCTGCAAATAATTGAGAGAAAAACTAAATTAATTCTTACATAGTCAAGACTTCTTAAATTTTTCTGTCTTCACTAAACTAAAGATCAAAATGTTAGCACTGGCAAAGGAAATGGGGGGGGGGGCACTGCAGGAGCAACATTTAAAAAAATATATTTACACATATCATGTGCCCTCTACCCCCGATGTTTTGGTACCTTCTACGCCAGTGATTAGCATACCAAATGACTGAGCCAGTAATATAGATACCGTATATCTTCGCCTGTAAGTCGACCCTGCCTATAAGTCG
>JAECMU010237548.1:0-11723 GCA_016106625.1 Dracogyra subfuscus | reverse complement strand
CTAAACCGGACTATATGAAGCTGCTACAACTAGTAACGACACGACAAATGGTGGTGTGGTGCCAGGAGGGCCTGCCTGCACTGGCAGGTGCAATGGAGCATAAGGCTAAAACTTACCCCTTTTATACTGGGATTTTTTATACATAATGTATGCAGTCAAAATCCATGTGCCAAGATGAGATAACAAAAAAAACAAAAAACAAAAACAAAACAAAAACCACGCCATCATTTTGTACATAGGTTTTAATCTTCATTTTCTATGAATACTAAGTACTTAATAATGACAGAGTTAACAATACCCAAGGTTGATAGGCAACTAAACTTAAATACGGAAAGCCTACAGAACACTAATTTTAGGATGAAGGTGGTACTAGACCTTGAACCTAGTACCTATTAGTCTTAAAGCTGATTGGTAAACCTGAAATGACTTTAAAAAAGCTAAAATCTCTAAACCAGATCAAATTCAAATTAATTTTGTGAATATTATTTTATGCAAAAAAGGTGAAATTGCATTTTTTTTAAACCCACATCCCTGACTACATATTTAATATTGCACAATTAAGGCAAACAAAGAATTTCAAGAAGCATCACAAACTTCCATACTCATAATCAGGTGAATAGTGAAACCTGTCTAAACCAGACCCTGAACAAACCGGAATCAAGTCAAAACTGGACAAGTTTCATATTTCTGAATTTTCTAAATTCTAAAACTCCACTGTGAAAACTGGATCCTGTCTAAATTGGATAAATATTAAGTGCCCGGCCTGATTAAAGTTTTGACAAGTTTCACTGTATTAACATAGCAGGGATATACAGTAAGAAGAAAAATATCCCACAAGTCTGCTGTTCTAGTACTAAAGAAGAAACTTACTAGTCTGATAGAATTTCTACTAGTCCACCAGTCTACAATATAATATTGCTACAAAACAAACTTCAAATGAATGTTTTTTTTAAACTCAACATACTGAAGTCTCCTTTTATACTGTGGCTTTAACAACACCTGTTCTCATTATATTGATATTTATTTTAAATTGGTGAAACGAGTAATAAAATATACAGAAAAATAACCAAATTAAAAACAGTTGTTTTATTTGTTTTGTCAGAAGAAATACTTTGCCCATAAGATTGGTGCTTTTAATTTTTGTTTTCAGTTTGAATTTTGACTCTAATTTGGTGAGCAGGCTAATATGTTTTTTAGCCCTAAATAGTTGCCCTATTTCTTTCATGTTACATCCATTTGTGATTAATGATTATAAATTAATCAGTTTTATTAATTTTCTGACAACAAAATATGTAATAAATAATCTGTATGTTTTCATCATTAATGATAGCTATTAATGATTTAAAATTTAACAGTTTCATATACCTGATAGTACTTTAAAGAATAACATACCTCCATATTTGCAATATTGAAAATCCAGTCCTACAACTTTACATCTTTCATTGTATGCCCTGTTTACTATGGACTATTATCACAGAAATACAAATTACATCAGACAAAAAATCCAGAAACCTTTTAAAGGTTTTCAAAGAGTTGTTCATAAAAGAATTAGAACAGTGCCAGTTTTTGAGAAGTGCTAAACTGTGAAATTCCAGAAATATCCTGAGGGTTTTTCATCTCCGTTATTGAAACATGATGTCTAGGACTATTAAAAAGTATGTGGCAAAACTGGATGCCCATACAATAGTTTTTTAACAAACAATGTTGGGTTTTTTTAATTTGTAGAGTAAAATTAACAAACTGATAAGAACAAACATTGCTATTTAGACTGGGGACATAGTTTTAGCACTCGTGTCTGCTACCTCAAACTAGTAACAATACCTCAAAACCAGTGTAACACAGAAGCAAAAACGTCAGGACATATACTGTAAATCAGGAAATGTTAGCAAGCATAAACACTTATTGAATTTAGCAAGACAAGATGCTAATAATTCTTGACACTAAATGTAGAGACGTACAGCAGTTTGTTCCGAGAAATTGTGGTGTGTTTGTTTTGTTGATGACTAACTAAACACCAATAATGATTAAGTATAAACAAAATGATAACAAACACCAATAGTTAGCATGACTATTGCCACAATTGTTTTACTAAATCTGAGTTGTCTGTAAGGTGTAAAACATAAACAATATTGTTTCAGCTAATCCTACAAATTAAGCTTATTCTTCTTTTTTATTTGCTTCCAATATGACAACCTTGCAACAGTTTTATGTCGCTAATAATCACTAATTTGGATTTTGTAATGTAACATTTTACTATCACTAATATTTAATAATTTACAGTACTATAAAGTTGTCCAACATTTGACAGTAGCAGATAAAACATCCATTTACAATCCAAAACAATTAGGAAAAACATCTGGACCCAAACTTGTGAAGTTTATGGAGGCTGTGACACTCCCCATTTGAATATAAATATACAGAATGCTTCAGAATATTTATTTAAAAAAAATTCTACTGTCAGTTTATTTATGGTTTACTAACAAATCCATTTGTCTGCCATTGTGTCACTGTCCATAATATGACACGTTTGGACTATGTATAAAGTTCAGACACCTAGAAACTGTAGTGAAAAACAAAATGCCTCTTTTTATGAGTAATGGACATCTTACCCTCGGTTCATAATGCCTCCATATAGTAAATGCAAACCAACTACTACACTACCAGAAACCTAGGTCTTCCACATATTAGTACATTAAACTAATGTATTTTCATGTTAGATCTTTAATAGTAAATGCATGTCAACAATTGCAGCTAGAACTGAAGACGAAAGAGTTAAATAGACCATCTAATATATATTATTATTATTGTTAAATTTTGACGACCAATAAACATGATTGTATATTCAAATGGAAACCCATTTTATAATAGCAAATACCGGTACAGTATTACTATAAGTCTTTACGTCAGAAAATAATTTGAGGGTACCTAATAAAAACAAGATGTATCATAAGTGCTTCTAGTAGGTCGTATGACAAATTTTAAACAGCATTTCCACTTCAGTAATCTTTCTACAAATTTTATAAAATGTATCCATTCATTTCCAAGTATTTCAGGTATGTAACTTTACTCTCTATATCCTCTGGCAGAAACCCTGAATACTATTGGAAAATTTAAGTTGAATGGGTTAAATTTGAGTATTCAGTATTTTCCGTTATACTGTTTGACCATATTTAAGAATAAATGTGTCGGCCAAGAAGGCATGTACGTCAAGGGAAAACTCATTTCACAATGTCGATAACCATGCATCATAAATGAATGTGAACTACACTTCAATTTCACTTGTACATTTTGATTCACACTGTGGCAAATTCATCCCATAATGTCCATTCAGCTAAGTAAATGATATGTTTCTTGCACTTCTCAAACATGCCAACGAGTTGAAGTTGGTCACACTCTGTTTGGAGTGACATGTCCAAAATGATCCTTGATGACGAACTGTGCCATTTTCCGTCTTCCCTCCATGAGATCAAGATAGAGCTTCAGAAAGTACATCTGGGCTGGAAGAGGAGTCCCAATATTTTTCGAACTCTGAAAAAACATAAAAACCCCACTAACTTTGTTACCACAGGTATCTAAAGTGGGATGGAGGTGGAAGGGGCAACTGGCAATGCCCCCTTCAAAACTAAAAAACCCATTTAAAAAACCCCACTAACTTTGTTACCACAGGTATCTAAAGTGGGATGGAGGTGGAAGGGGCAACTGGCAATGCCCCCTTCCACTCTGAAAATAATGCTTTACCCACCCCTCAATTGAAAGGTGAATTAATATAACCGCCCCACCCCACCTCCATTCACTTGGTGTGTAATCCTTCAAGGTTTTTGGTTATTTTATGCAATATAATCGAACCCATATTAAGCAGCCACCTCAGAGAAAATCACAAAGATATATCTTAAAAGCTGGTGAACCCATTATTAAATATTAAAAAAAAATTCACATAAATTTGGTTCACTTCCGATTTATTGCACACACAATGTTAAAAAATATCTTTGGAACAGATACCAAGAAATATCCTCGCTTTGTTTGGAGCATGAAATTCAGGCTTAAATTTCAGCCTATTTACTTTTACATCTCATTGTGCATGTTCCATTCCATGCTCATTTCTGTGTGTCAATACACAACTACATCATTATCATAAATAATGCATTTATTATGGTGAGTGCTTGGGCCCAATTATTTGTTCTTTAAAGAAATAAAATATTCTTCAATCCATCTATCATACTGCATGCACTTCGAGTCAAGAGATTACATTCTCTATGCACATCAAGTCAAAATCTTACAATTTTTACACACTCTCAAGTCAAAATCTCATATTTTGCATGCACTTAAGTCCTGACTGAAGTTTAATAAACCAAGTTCTAAAATATGCAGTTCTCACCTCAGTTAAATTTGACATGGCTTTATCATATTCTCCTCTCATTGCATGAGCTGTTGCCAAGTTGTATTGCATAATGGCTTTTGCCCGCGACATGTCTTTAGGGCTCCATGGATAAAGAGCACCTAAAACAAAATAAAAATCAAACATTTCCGAAAATTAATATACACATTTTACAGTTGATAACTGCTTTAAATTGTTTGTTTTCTATCTATACACTTACATATGTTTTTATTAGCCTCCATGATAATCAACAAATTCTTTATTGTCAGTTGTATACCGAATATTTGTTGGACCTTGTAAACTAAATATTATTTTTAATTTAATCCTATTCATGAAGAGCCCAGTATCGTTAAATCATTCATTGATTCATTAATTTATTGAAAACTAAATATGTAAATGACAAACAATAATTATTTATTACTATAATATATGATAAGATTTCTTTATATAGTAAACTGGGGTTTTTTTTGGTTCCTAAATCAATGTATTTTTGTTTAGTGATCAACTGTCACCGTCATTAGTTATTCTTCACTGCTGTCAAGAGGGAGGTAATAATGTACTCCATCTTACTTTTAGCTTCAGTGCTTTCTGCCAATAGATCTTTTTCTCCTTTATCACCTTTGTCTTGTTTGTCTGAAAATCATAATCAAAATATTAACAAACAGATAAAAGAGGATACAAACTACATCAAACATCTGACTGCTTACAATGATAAATTAACCAAGCAAATAGCATTATATCTGTAAATAATGAAATTAATCAGAGCAAGATATTAATGCTGGGATAACAACCTAACAGAAATCAAGATAATAGCATCTCACTATACATAGGGTTTGGATTTGCTTTTATTCATATATTGTAAAAAGAAAACAGCTGCTGACGTGAAAATTAGTCAAGACTATAAGTGAAGAAATCTTCTGCCACGAAATATGCAACCAGAAGGCCAGCTAGCTATAATACCCTGGTCTGACTTTAAAAGAAGGCCAGCTAACTCGTACCTTCATGTGACTTTAAAAGAAGGCCAGCTAACTCGTACCTTGGTGTGACTTTAAAAGAAGGCCAGCCAACTCGTACCTTCATGTGACTTTAAAAGAAGGCCAGCTATCTCGTACCTTGGTGTGACTTTAAAAGAAGGCCAGCTAACTCGTACCTTGGTGTGACTTTAAAAGAATGCCAGCTAACTCGTACCTTGGTCTGACTTTAAAAGAAGGCCAGCTAACTCGTACCTTGGTCTGACTTCAACTCAGGAGGACAAGTGCTGATATCAGTCACAGACTCTGGGTTTAGATGTGTTATGGCATCCGCGATACGATCCAACTCAACCAGTGCCTCCGCCATGTACAGGTGACCAATATATCTATATGTAGACCATTTTATAGTATAGATAAGCATTTAATCACACACAAAAAACCCCAACAAAAACAACAATAATAAAACCAAACAAAATTATAGTTCAGGGCCCCATTTCACAAAGCGATCTTAGCCCTATGATCACCGTAAATGCATAGCTACCTTATGCACTAAGGTGATCTTAGTGCTAAGATCGCTTTGTGGAATGGTACCCAGAATTACAACAACAATTTCTTTTTAATATAAAAATAAATATACAGGTGTCTAATATATTTAAATCCAAAATGTTTCATAAAATTAAGCCAAAAAAATAAAATTAATTACAAAGTAAGCATACAGGTAACCAAGATGTTTTAAATGTAATACGCTTGATGAATATTAAAAAACTTAATCATAAATCACAAATGAAGCAAAGTAAAACAATGAAAGGAAATAAAAGGACAATACAGTACAGTAAAACTAAAATGCAAAAGGCATAGAAAAACAAATAGAAATCTTTTAAACAAGAGAAGGAATTTGCTCTGTATATTAAGTGTAATCCTAACAAATATAGGAAAAAACTTTTTAACTTAAAAGAAAATATTTTTAATGTGTTTCCATTTGACCTATAATTTGATGGTAAAACATCAAAAGTAATGACAGTACAACTGTTGGCACAGACAATGTCTCAGTACAGATTTTACCACAATGCCACATTCAATATTCAAAATATGTATGTAACACTAAAAACATTATTCTTTAACATTATATTGCATTAATGTAGAAAATGGGGATCTTTTTCTTTAAAATGATATAACAATAACATAGAAAATGTGGATCTTTTTCTTTAACATTATACAGTCAAATCCACTTAATTGAATAGCCTTGGTGCATGTCAAATTTATGCTAATAACCAGTATAACCGATTATCCGATAGAGCCCCATTTCCAGATTATAACCAACAGTAAACTTTACCAATGCCTTGTGGACAGTCTATCTTACTTTTAATTGCAGAACACTGTCTGAATGCATTTCAATTGTTTTTACATGTATTTTAAAATAGTAATAAATACAATAACAGTATAACTGTTGTAAGATTAAATATTTTTAATTTTGCATTGTTTCAAATCTACAGTTGTGGTTCTTGATGCTATCTAATATCTTCATTGCAATTTGTTGCACACAGCTTTTCCACAGTTCACACCTATTGTTCTGAGGGATGTTGAGTAGTGAAAGTGTTACTTGGCAACGTGCATTACATTACACTAATGTACAAAATGTCTATCTTTTTCTTTAACATTATATAACATTAACGCAGAAAAAGTGGCCTTACTTTTGAGCTCCCGACAGCTTGGGCTGCTTGAGTAGGTCTTCTGCATAGTGTAACGCCATCAGGTGGTTGTTCAGGTTCAGTGCCACGTACGAACTGGCGGCCAGGATGGAACTCCGGAGGTGGGACACTTCATTCGGTTTCATCGGATTGCCGGGAGGAGCCGCTACTGACGTCGGTTCTGCAGGAACTGGTTTTCTGAAAAATGACAAAACAGCTCCGTGAAAAAGAAAGAAATGTTTGTTCAAGGACATTTTTAAACTTTAGCTATTTGGTGTCCGACATGGAATATGCAACACTTTGTCACGAGGCCAAGCAACAGAAAACCTGTTGCTACCACATGGGCCGCTCCTACTGAAAAAGCAGCAAAGGATTATTTATATGCACATTTCCATACCATTAGTTGGGAAGGGAAACAATCCTGGGTCTACAGCCAATTGATCTGGTGACCCATTACACTGAATGTGCTAAATACGGTCACCCCATATAAGGATCACAATTCAAGAACAAACTGAAATAAACAAAAGGGATACCGATATTCCCACCAACAAGCAGAAGTCTTTCCAGCACCAAAGAATGCCACAAAATGTTCAGCTAATGGACAAATAATACAAATTAAAAGCACCAGGTTATTTAATTAAGTTACTGTAAAATACTTTATTTTCATGGGGACTTAATTTTCGCCAACAAAACCGTTATCTGTCGTTCGTCGTCAACACCCTGTTTAGCGCCTCTCTCTTCCATGGTCCAATCACCCTCAGGAATGCGTTTTGGGTTTCGGGGAATTTTTTAACCATATAAGTAAAGACATTGTGGATGGTACTGAATTACAAAGATTAACACCTCATTATATAATATAATGCTTACAAGCGGCCATTTACCCAATCTATTTGATCTGGTAGAATGCCGACACGATCAATTGGTCGTCTTTATTTGTAAAGTCTTAATTGATAAACTATTCAGGACTAATTAAGCCCAGGTCAAGGTACCGACCGTTAATTTTACTTATGCATTGACTGTAAAAACAGGATTTATTGATAATAGTGGTGTTAAAAAAATAAAAATAAAAATGTTTAATCAAGGATGCGCGAAATATTAATTCCGCGAACATGGTGATTTTTCTTTAGCGCGAAAATTACACCCCTCGAAAATAAAGTATTTTACAGTATACAAAAATGTTTTTCGAACAACTGAGGGAAGAACGACAGATATTATACTTAATAAATATCTTCTTAAGGTAAACTAATGGAATTACCAAATGACAAAACACATCCCATATTCATTATATTCCATATAAGCAAATATGGTTTGAAGTACAATTTTATATACTAACAGAACATATAACAGCATACATGTAACATTTACTTGGATTTAAGATTGACATTAATTGTAAATGCTGCCTAAGCCAGCACATTTTGTATGAATACATACATTCCATCACTTGATTCGTCTGTTGTGATAGGTTTCTCCACTTCCACTGGATTCAGGTGCAGCATGGCGTTTCGCAAACACAGGGAAGCAAATTCTAGAGATGCTTGTGGTATGGCAGGATGGTTGTTGCTGAAACAAAACATCATGTCTTTAAAACAATACTAACGACTCATTTCTCATTGACTGTTAAACCAAGATTCATGGTTCAAAACTGCTTTGACAGAGAATCAACTGAACTTTGTATTTTACATTAAAGATTCACTTTTCATCTGTGCTAAAAATCTGTTTACACTGAATGATTTCAAACAGGAAATTGTTTCACAATAAAACATGTTTATCTTGGGATAATTAAAATAAGTTTATCTCAGCATAATTCAAAATTTAAGCCTCTCATATTTAAACTAAAGGTGAGAAAAAATTGAAGAAAACTTGAAATGTTTTCTCTTTTATAGAGATATTACCTGTCATCAAACAATTGCATTTCCCCCAAAGCAAATATAAATATCAAAGCTTTCATAAAAAATTTAATAAAATATTTAACACTTTTTTTTTGGGGGGGGGTAAAGTTGCAACACACTGTTTACATTGTGAGAGAACAAATATTCTTATGCTGTCAAATTGGGCAATGCCCAAGCCCAGTGTTTAACAGATGGTTGTAATAAATATATTTGCTTTTAGTCAGATACATTTAAGCTCCTGGTTGGCTCAGTTTTTATGAATAAAACTGCCATGTATGCTGCAACTTTTAAGGTGTTATCGACTAACATAGCCTTTTTAACGACTGTAATTACATATCAAATATATTTGATTGCATAAAATATTAGTGGCTGAATATTAAAAGTGTTTCTGATCGTTCTAATATTTTTACTAGGTTAAATTTAATTTTATTTCCTAAAATATTATTATTAAGACGACTACAAACGCATTGAATATACAGACACTGATATTCTAAACAAGAAAATATATTTAATATGCAAGTTTAATCGTAGACATATTTTATTAGTCGATAACATCTTATAATGCAGCAAACTCAGGAATGTCCCTTTAATAAACAATACACCCCTGCTTAGAAAAATCCTACGTCTGTCTCCAGGTTTCTCAAACACAAATCTAATGCAAAAACTATCATTAAAAGAAAACAAAGAAAGAAATATTTGTTTAATTAAACCTCAGCACATTAATCTTTAGACTACTTGATTCATTTTTGACAAAAACCATGTTGTGCAGGTACAAGTTTATAATTTTACTCACATATACTAACTTAAATGTTTTATAAATACATAAAATAAATTGCATATTTTTATAGTATTATCTTTGTGTTTTTTTTGTAATTGTGGGGAAAAGTAGACATAATAAATAAATTGAATTGCTTACCTCACATCTTTTGAATATATCCCAGTCCCAATAATCAGTTTACGGTGAATTCCACTGCCAACAGAGCCTTTAATGACTTCCATTCGCTTTTCCAAATTTCGGTCCTCCTCATTATTCTGAGAAAAAAAGAAAAAAAAACAATGACATTTTGAAAATTTAGTACATATTACTAATTTTTGTCCTCATAATTATTCTGAAGAAGAAAAAACCCAGACATTTTGAATATTTAGTAAATAATAGTGTTATGTTAAAGTTCATAACTCCAGTGGTCAGACATAAATTAGAAAAAAATTGTCACCTGGGTGACACTAAATATAATGTCATGATTTGGCAAAACAAAAAGTACTAAACAATATAGCATAAGTTAAACACAGTTTGTATTTATCCATCTTTAATTCCAGTGTTAAATTTAAAGTAATTGGCTTTGTAATTTTGTTGTATTTTTTTCAGGTGAATAAACAAAAAAATTTTTTTTTTAAATGTCCGTAACAGATAACAAAAGAAAAGTCACAGCAATTTAAACATTAGAGCTAAGAGTGGATTATGTAGTTTCTACGTCACCACTCTCGATCAAGCCCTGCAAGTAAAAAAATGTCAACAGCAAAAAAAGAAACGTCATTGAAAAAACAACTAAATGTGGTCCAAGGTGAAAACGTATTGTGGAGAACTAAAAACTCCATGGCAATCTCCACGGTATTGCCGATTGCCGTGGGCAAATGCAGGGGTTGCTTTATACTATTTAGGGTATTGTTGTAACTTTATTTTTCATCATCAGTTGGTTATTTCTCACTCCAGCCAGTGCACCACGAATGCCATGCTGTCCTATCTGCGGGATGGTGCATATAAAAGATCCAATGCCACTAATTAAAAAATCTAACAGGTTTCCTCTCTAAGTCTATTTCAAAATTAAGACAAATAACTGTAAATAAAATGTGTTGAGTGTGTCGTTAAATTTCAAAATTACCAAATGTTTCGCATCCAATAGCCGATGATTAATTGATCAATATGCTCTAGTGGTGTTGTTAAACAAAACAAACCTTTAACTTTATTATCCTCTCTTTATCACAGGCCATAGGATTTAAAATTTCATGGGAAACACATTTTCAGTTCTGTGCATTGTGATCACGGGAACCCATCAAAAATTGTTGAACAATCGACACGCTACCGTTTCCATGAAACCTGAAGGCCTGTTATCATTTATCATTGAAGAAATAATCTCACCGGTCTGTTCGCCTGAATGCAGCACTCGGCGAGACGTAGCCAGATACGTGGGTTAGTTTGGTACACCTGGACAGCCTCAATCAGACAATCAAAGGCAGCCAGTGGTTTGTCACAGTGCAGCAACTGAATACCCATGTTGTACAACAGCTCAAAGTGGCGGCTTAAAGTGTGCTTGTGAAGAGGTCGGTCTGAAGGATAACAAACATCATCATTTACTTATAACAATTATTTTACATACTGTAAATCAGAAAATTTTAGCGAGCATAAAAGTTTAGCGAATTTAGCGAGGACATACAAAACGCTAATATTTCATGACGCTAAATAGTATTAAAACAAACTCAAAACAAGTTTTTAAAAGATTAACGTTTACTGCATTACAAATACCTGTATACATAAAATGACAAACAGCATACTAAAAAGAGAAATTAAAAAAATAAAAATTAAAAAATAATAAAAATTAGTAAATTAAAAAGTTTGTAACATCGGAACACGTCAAGTTCATAAACAGAAAGTCATCAATTTCTTTATGAATTGTCCCGGACCCGGTCACTAATGATCAATGCTAAGATCCACTGCAACAACAATTCCGGCTTGTTGTTTAAATGTAAAAATGCACACTGGTAGATGGGGTCGGGAAACGTTTACTAGTAATGGTACAATGGT